>MU225675.1:20855-31146 GCA_018584345.1 Thuja plicata
TAGCCATGAATGCAAGAAGAAGAAGACAAGAAGAGAGAAGTTGCAATATCCAAACTCAAGTGCTCAAATCCTCCTCCAAAATTGCTCTCCAAACCTGTAGCATAACAATACTATGAAAACCTAATATCTTTTTGATAGATGATTGATGATTGATTGATTGATTGATGATTGATTATTATCAAATGAGAATGAGAGATTTCCTTATATAGGAAAGTGAACGGTTGAGATTAAGAGGCAAAAAATCAAAGGCTATGATTAAGAGGCAAAAATCCCACCACTTAGGAGGATGTGAAGAAAAAAGGATTTTTATTTAATTTTCATTTAATTTATTGCCTTTTTCAACAAATAAAGTGCTTTAAGTGGGGATTTTTATTTATTTAATTAAAAGAGGGGGTTTCTTTCAATTAAATAAATTAAAAGAATTTTATTTAATTAAATGGGAGGAATTTAATTTAATTAAATAAGAGGAATTTTATTTAATTAAAAAGGAGAAATTTAATTTAATTAAATAAGATAAATTTTATTCAATTAAAAGGGAGATTAATTCTTTTAATTAAATAAGATAAATTTTATTTAATTAAAAAAAAAATTAAATCTTTTAATTAGATAAAAATGATCAAACCTTAGGAATATTGAAATAATTGATAATTGAATTAAATACAATTTGATCGAGGAAATTGATTTGAATTGAAAATGTTCCAAAGCATTGATTCAGAAATTTGATAAATTGATAAAATGATAAAATGGGGCCCAAAGTCTAGACGACCATTTTAGGGTGCATACATATTATCTAGTCTCTCCTTAAGTCTAGAACTAAACTTGAAAAATCTATAAATCGAAGGATATTCCACAATTGTAGTCAATGCGAAGAGATCCAGATCAACTCCAAATTGGAGGCTTCATTCCCTACTTGAAGTGATATTAATTTTAATCAAAAGATTTGAGCAAGTCACAATTAATCACATCTACAGAGAAGGTAACTCCTGGGCAGACAAATTAGCTAAAAATGGCACATAATGTATTGATATTAAATACATCTTTCCAGTCTGATGGTGGGAAAAATAATGAGGAAATAATCAATGAGTTCGAGTTGTTGGGATGAAAAATAGAGATCTTTCAAACTGAAATATGTTTGGTACAAGTCACTCATTCATGCAGCCTTGTGGTTTGTATTTGGGATATCTCAATGGATATTATTTTTGGAAAGGAAATATTTGTTGATGAGACCTTCATTCTCAAATTCTTCGGGATCCTAGCCCAAAGGGAGGTTCAGAATTCAAAATTTGAAGGACCCTCATTATGTGTTCCACCCATCTCGGTAGCAATGGATAACGAGGACTGATAAGACATGGATAATGAATTATGTGTTGTAGTAGGAATTGGAGTGTGTGATCAGTGTTGATGACTCAAGAAAGTCCCTAGATGCATTATGTACGATCATGTATGTTGGAAACAACAATGGAGAAAGCTATGATTGATTGAAGAACAACAAGGCAGACAAAAGAATAGACAGTGATAGATAGTGAATGTTCTTCTTTCCACCCTATTTCCCTTCAATCAATCATAACTTTCTCTATTGTTGTTTCTAACATACATGATCATACAAAATTCATCTAGAGACATCCCTGAGTCTCCAATACTGACCACACACTCCAATTCCTACCGCAACACAAAATTCATCTGCACAAATACTTAGCAACACATCAAGAACATTGTCAACAAATACAACACCAGGTTGAAATCAATGACAACACAATAAATGATCTTCCTGCCATCAAACCTATACCAATAAAAACTCAACAATCTCTGTATTAGTTATGACAACAAATACAACACCAAGTTTTTGGTGGATGCAATGTTAATAGTTGTTTGGTTGCTAAGGTTGAAGGTAGTTGGTTGCGGTACAAAAGCTTCTGTCATGTGAATTTTGATAGTTTAATTAAGGTTAGTAAGTCAAATTTTGTTAGGGGATTGCCATAACTTTTGAAACTAGACAATGAAATGTGCAAGGAATGTCAGTTGGGTAAGATGCCTTGTTCTACTTTCAGTAGTAAGTCTTTTTCATCAGAAAATATATGGGATTTAGTACATACTGATCTTTGTGGTCCTATGAGGACAAAGAGTTATCATGGTGATAAGTATTTCATGTTGTTTATTGATGACTATTCAAAAATGATGTGGGTGACATTCTTGAAGGATAAATCTAAAGCTTTCTATAAGTTCAAAGTGTTTAGTGCACTTGTTGAGAATGAAACATATAAAAGCTTGAAGTGTTTAAGATCAGACAGAGGAGGAGAGTTCACCTCTTGGAATTTCATTGAGTATTGCGAAGAAAATGGAATCAAGAGACATATGTCAGCATCAAGGACACCTCAACAAAATGGAATTGCAGATTGGAGGAGCGAAACTATAGTTGATGCTGCCAGGACAATGATGAATCAAGGTGATGTGCCTAAGTCATATTGGAGAGAAGCCATTAGCACTGCAATATACACAATGAACTAGGTACAAGTGAAGAAAGGAACCGGTAACAAACCTTATGAATTATGGTATGGTCATACACCTAGTGTTAAATATTTCAAAATTTTTGGTAGTAGATGCTATATCAAGAGAGATGATTTCACTAGAAAGTTTGATCCTAAGAGTGATGAAGGTATTTACCAAAAGCGAGGTCTATAAGTGTTTCAATAAAAAAGACTAAAAAAATGATTGAAAGTACCAATGTGAAGGCGAATGAATATCCAAAGAAATATGATGAAACGAGCAAGAAATAATTAGAGAATGTCCATAAGATTGTGTATGTGCAACATGAAGTGCAAGATATAGTTGAACAGAACAATGAGGAAGACGTGGCTCAACCAAAAGAAGAAGCTCCTAGACCTGAACCAATTATTCCAAGGTATGTAAAGTTGAATCATTCTACTGATCAAATTATAGGTGATAAAGATGCGGGTTTGTAAACAAGAAGGAAAATCGGGGAAAGTACATGTCTAATTTAAAGTTTGAGCATAAGACCATAAATGAAGCTTTGAAGAATGATGATTGGATGAAAGAAATGGAAGAGGAACTTGATCAAATTGAAAAGAATGACACATGGTCAATTGTTCCTAGACCTTCAGACAAGAATGTGATTGCTACAGAGCGGGTTTTCAGAAACTAATTGAATGAAGATGGAGAAGTGATTCATAATAAGGCACGACTTGTGTGTAAGGGATATGCACAAGAGGAAGGATTGGACTATGGAGAGACATTTGGTCCTATGGAAAGACTTGAAGGGGTAATAATTTTACTTCCTTATGCTACTTATAAGAAGTTCAAAGTTTTCCAAATGGGTGTCAAATATGATTTTCTAAATGGGATTCTTGAAGAAGAGGTGTACATAGAGCAACTAGATGGATTTTCTTTGAATGAGAATAAGGAAATTGTGTGCAAGCTGCAAAAGACACTTTTTGGACTAAAACAAGAACCTAGAGCATGGTATGAAAGATTACACTCTTATCTCATCAAGATTGATTTCACAAGAACAAGTGAAGATAACATTGTGTACTTGAAGGTTGAAGGTGATAAGATACTATTATCTAAAGTGTTTGTGGATGAAATGATTTTTGAAGGAAATGGTGAGATGAGCTTGGTGTTTGCTGAAGAGATGAAGAAAGAGTTTGAGATGTCAATGATATGAGAAATCAAGTTCTTTAATGGATTGCAAATTTCACAACTACAGGATGGCATCTATATTAGTTAGTCCAAGTATATAAAGGAAGTACTAAATACTTTTGGAATGTAAGATTCCAAGCTAGTTGGAACCCCCATGGTGACCGGATGCAAGCTATCTAAGGATGATGAGTCGAGTGCAGTGGATGCAACTCTATACAGATCCATGATTGGTAAGTTGTATTATTTTGTTCATAGTAGACACTACATTGCACAAGCAGTTAGAATGGTGACTAGATTTCAAGATAATGCTAAGGAATCTCACATGGTAGCAGTAAAAAGGATATTTAGGTACTTGAAAGGGATAAAAGACTATGGTCTTTGGTATGCTGATAAGGGTGATTTCTCTTTGAGTTTTTTTACTGATGCAGATTGGGCATGAAACATTGATGACATAAAGAGTACAAGTGGAGAAGCATTCCTTTTAGGAGGGAGACTTGGGTCACGGATAAGTAAGAAGAAAATTTGCATCTCCCAATCTACTACAAAAGATGAGTATGTACTAGCAACTATCAATTGTACACAAATTGCATGGATGAAGTAGATCCTAGAAGGTATCAAAGAAAAGGTAACTGAACCTTTGACTATTTATTGTGACAATACAAGTGCAATCAATAATTCAAAGAATTTAACTTAATGCATTCCAAGAGTAAACATGTTGCAATCAAGTATCATTTCTTAAGAGAGAAAGTGTAGGAAAAAGGTAGTGGACAATTGGAATATGTGCCAACCAAGGAGAAACTAGCAGATATATTCACTAAACTATTACCTAAAGAGAGGTAAGTTAGGGGTTATTCCTCTACGGAAGGATACTAAGATGTTGTTGTAAGCATCAATCAAATGGACTCATTGCATATATTTCACTATTGGGTTGATGTTAAAAGGGACTACTCCTTAGGGGGATTAGTCAAGGCAAAGGGCATTTGATTTAATAGAAAAGTCCATGTTTTAGGTACCTAGATGGTGTTAAGTTAAAATATTTATCAATACACCAAAGTGGCACCTTTTGTATTGTTTTCAAAGGGGGAGAAGAACCAGATGTAGGTATTGTGGATAAGATTAGGTATAGAAGACTTTGTAGGAAAAGAACCAGATGAACACCAGGAAGACCAAGACATGAAGTATGGTGAATCAGCTAAGGGGGAGCAATTGTTATCAGATCAATATGGTATTTTCATCAATGCCAAAGGGGGAGATTGTTGGAATACATGATGCATAGATTGTTGAGTGTTTATTGGTATAGGTTTGATGGTAGGAAGATTAGTTATTGTGTTGTCACTAATGTCAACTTGGTATTGTATTTGTTGACAGTGTTCTTGATGTGCTGCTAAGTGTTTGTGTAGATGAATTCTATGTTGCAGTAGGAATTGGAGTGTGCGATCAGTGTTGGAGACTTAGGGATGTCTCTGAATGGGTTATGTATGATTGTGTATGTTGGAAACACCAATGGAGAAAGTAATGATTGATTGAAGGACAAGAGGGTAGACAAAAGAATAGACAACGACAAAAAATGAATGATTTGATTGTTCTACCAAATCAGTATGGATTCAAGTGTTGCGGTCATGATATGATTATCTTGACTAGGATATGTTATTAATACTATGATTGCTACAGGATTGGAGTACTGCAAGGCATTGTTTCAGTTGATAAAAGATCATTCTGCGCTTGATAGAAAAATGCTTGAAACATGTTTGAGAAGGTTGTGTTAGATTGGTGTGCGGTGGTGATGCCATCGGTTGTAGTGGGTGTTTTTGTGATCCATGTGTCAAGGTAATGTGGCATAACAAATTTTCTGATATCAATTTTCTATTTCATTGCTTGAGGTGATAATATTTAATCAAGTCTTGGAAATGAGTTGAAGAATTCAAAGAGGTTTGAGAGTTCTTTATTTAAATCGATGTGCGACGAATCTTGTGGCTGACCTGAACTTGTAATTGAATGTTCTAGATTGGTATTGTGTTTTAGGGTTTAAGGATTATGTGGAAATAATTGTAACTCAAATGTAATACATTTTGTAAGGCGGTTAGTGCCCTAATGAACATGTAATGTATATATAGGTAAAATGAAGAATTATGCAAGTGTAGATCATGGAAGAAAAGGTGCGGTCGAGTGAAGAGTGAAGATTGTCTACACAAAGAAAAAGTGTTGTGCTTAATTGGATCTAAATAAGTAGAGGAGTGCTACACCTAGATCATTGTACTTGTTGAATTCTAATAAGTTTTGCAAGAAAATCCCTTAACTACATAGATCTTAATAGGTCTTAATCAATAAATCCTTTAACTAGGTGACTCTTTAATTAGGGTTATATCCTTTAACAAGGTTACGCCTAACATGGTAACGCTGCTAATATAACTAGAGGTAAATCCATTGACCTGGTGACTCCTAACTGAGTCTTCTCCTAACAGGGAATCATTGTAAGCTCCTAACATGGCCAAGCCTTTAATAAGTCACATTTTAGACGAGTAAAAATATTTATGGGTACTAATTCTCACAGTGGTTTTTCCATCTGACCAAGGGTTTCCACGATAAAAATACTAGTGTTACTTTGTTGCATGATTTGGATGCTTGTTGGGTCTCTTTTTTTCTTTCTGCATAAGGTCTAAAGTTGATGAATGATGTTAATGTGTTGAATGAATTGAGAAAAATTCTAATCTAATAGATTATTTATTCACCCCCCCTCTCAGTAATCTTGGACCTTATAGTATTAACATGTCATAGTGGATAATGAGGACTGGTAAGACATGGATTAAGGTTAAGGATCACAAGCTACCAACGAATAGGGGATAGAGACAGGTAGAGGAAGGTTGACAAGACAAGAGGTGGTATCCTTTCCCATCATCATCTCTGAATTAACTATAGTTCAAGTGACAAGTTGGTATGTGTCAATCATCCTATTAAACATTACTGGTCTATTGAAGGGTTGAAAGGACTCAACCTTTTATAGGGACATTCTGAATGAAAATACAAACATTTCTTCCTACTTCTTATGACAGGGTCAACGCATACATTTCTTTCTACATCAACTCTCCTTCAAGTTTGTCAAGGTTCCGCTGGTGTGTGGTGGTCGCGAAACTTTTCTTTTTTAGAGCATGCATAAGTAATAGTCTCTTGTCTCTCTTTTTCCCATCTTGGGATTTTCTAAAGATTATAGAGGTGTTGGAGATCAAACAGTTGATCATGGATACCCCCATCAATTTTAAATCGATCAACAAACAGATTGCTTTTGACACACCCATTACCGAGCCTAGGCTGAAGGAAGTGTCAAAGTTTCAACATCATTTACTCATGCATGCCATGTGAAAGGTTCTAGGCTTCAACTTTCTATTTGCTAACCATCAAAATAGAGTCAACTCAGACATTTGTACTGGTTTCCTTGCATGTTCTTTTGTGGATGGGGTGCCTAAACTAGTGGCAAAACAAATTTTCATTAGACCATTTGAAGAGAAATATTTGGTGGGGCTTCACAAGGATGTTACCAATATTGAAAGGAATGATTTGACGATCCCATTGCATTTTGAATATGCACTAATGATGAGGGATGAA
Organism: Thuja plicata; assembly: GCA_018584345.1. Classification (NCBI taxonomy): domain Eukaryota; kingdom Viridiplantae; phylum Streptophyta; class Pinopsida; order Cupressales; family Cupressaceae; genus Thuja; species Thuja plicata. Next base: position 28,110 of record MU225675.1, read on the forward strand.
GGCTCGCTCCCAGGATTGGGAAATAGATAATGAAGAAACATCTATGGCAGGCCTCCAAGGAGATATTTTGTGTTGTGGAGTTGGGAGTGGGAGCATCAAGACATCCAAAGGTATGTGATGAGGAGAAGATTTGACTTCATATGGAAGTTTCTTGGTCTACTAGATGACATGGAAGATCCTTATGTAGATGATGTAGATGCAGAGGAAGAATGGATTTTCAATTAAAAATATGCTGAGTGATTGGACGACCTAGCCAGTGAGGATTATTCAAAAAATGATGAGGCAGATGATGCAGATGCGAGGGAGGGAGACACAAAAGAGGAAGAGGAAGTGGGGAATGTAGAGCCAAAGGAAGAAGAGGAAGATTAACTAGAGGGGGGAGGCAAAAGAAGAGGAAGAGGCAGAGGAAGATGATGATACTCTGGAGTAGGAAGAACCTGAACATGAGGATTCTAGTGGCTCCTCATCTTCATCTGGTTGCGATTGAGAGATAATCCAAAATGCTAGCTTTATGTTTTTTTTATGTTCAAATTTGTCTCTAATTTTTAAATAGGTAGTCTCCAAGATGTTGACAGGAGCTTTAGGGCTTCATTTTGGTTTGCATTAAGCTATCTTTTTTAGATAGTCATCTCTAGAATGTGGTTTAGAATCGTTATGTAGCCTACTATATATTATTATTATTAATACAAACTTTTTTTCTTCGACCCCTTATTTAGCAAAACAAAATAATGGTATGGTATTCTTAGAGGCTTTGTAGATCTTGGCAGATGAAAGCATTATTTGACAGTCTACTTATGTAGTAGTAGAGCACCAAGCTAGATGCTCATGAAGAGGTGACACAAAATCGGTTGGGTTTGTTTGTGGAAGAGGAATACCTGAATGGAAGAAGTGGCATAGGGGGAAACTTTAGAGATTCTATGAGGAGCTGTGTGCTAAAGTGCCCCGTGCTGGAGGAAGTGGAAATGGTGTTTAACGATGTCGTCAGGGACAATTTTAAATTGGATGAAGATATAAAGGATTTAATTGGTGATGAGAGTGAGAATTCAAAGGTGAATGATAAGATTGAAAATTTGAAGGAGATTGAAGATGAGTCTTCCTGTAACAATGATGAGGGGCTATTAAAAGAGGAAGAAGGGAAGGCCTTGTGGGAAGTGAAAGTACCTGTAACGCCTAGGGATGTCAGGAAATTTTTAAATCTGGATAATGACTTTGCATTGGCTGGTGAGGAATTAAAAAAGATTCTTGCGATGAGTGTCAGAGTCATAGATTGATTGTTAAGGAGTTTGCTAGTTTCGATGGCCAAGCAGAGTATAATGTGGAAGCCTTTCCAGAGGAGAAAATTACTTTGCAGGAAGTAGAATCAGGTGTAGAGAAGAGGCATGCTCATGTACGGAAAAACCAAGTACCTTGCTGTTTACCCACAACTGCATTCTGGAAAGATAGAGAGAATGTACCATTTTTGTCGCTTGTCCGTGCACTGGATTTGATTTCCATAGAGTCCAACAGAATTTCTATTATGAAAATTTTGAGCAATGCGTTTGTTCGTGTGACAGGGGAATTGTTTCTTGTGGTGGCACCTGCTCATGAAGGAGTGGATAATATTTTCTATTCTTGTGGGTTTGATGTGTGGAGGCATGATAGACTCATGGAGAATGTGCCACCCCTATTTTCTAAAGGCGAAGAGAGGTTGATTGTGGACAAAGAGGCAGAAGCATCCCGCCCCACTATTTAAGGGGCAATTCCCAAAATGTTGAAGCCACAAGGCGATACCCACAGGTGGAATATTGGTGAATTTGTGCTAAAACAGAGAGATTTTTATGATCACCAACATAGTGTTAGTGTCTCTTTCTAGGAATTGGGGAGTGTGCATAATTAGGCTACTACTGTGGAACAAAGACTTTTTGATGTTGCGGGAAAAATTAGAACTACTACATGCTACCTTGCAGGATTTATGGATGTTGTGGGTCCTTATGTGGATGAATCAGGAATACTTTTTGCACATGTAGGAAGTTGTGTTCTTGGTCATGGTGAATTAGTGTCTGGTAATGTAGGAGGAGAAGATTTTTTTTTATTTGACTTGGAGAAGACTCTTTCAGAATGTGTGGGAACAAAGTTTGGCAACATTGAGATCTTCTTGAGGCATAGTTGTTCTCTGAGATTCGAAATAGGAAGCAGGGGATGCCACAATGCATGGCTGGGCCAGTTGGAATTCATGGGGGAGATTGTTGGGATGTGAAGTCCAATAGTTACATGACCATTCATTTTCCCCCATCTCTTCATAGTCGAAGAGCTTTGTATAAATGAATGTCCGCAATCTATGTATGATGTGTATTGTAGATTGGATTAATATAAGAATTCCCTACTTGAGAGTTGATGTAGGAAATTTCTGAACCACTATAAATATTATGTTGTGTTTTATCTTCTTTATTTATGTTTTCAAATTTACAAAGGTTTCTTTAAATGTTAAATTCATTATAATAAAAGTAGATGTAATCAATATTCTTCTTTTTCCTTGAGAACTATCTATGGATTGTTTTCCATTCTTGAATATCAATCAAAGGAAATGGTGGTTGTATTCAAAGTCCCTTTATTGATTTAACTCTAGATATAACTATAATAGTTAAACCTTATCATTTTGTTTTACTAATATCTTCTTGCTTTATTGAGTGTTAATTCTTTGGATTTATGTATTGTACGTAATTGTCCATTCAAGGGAGGATAGTAGTTGTTGATGATTACCTATCGATGTAGGAATAATTTTTGGATCATTTTGGTTCCAGCCCATTTGGGTGCTGGAATACCAAATGCTGGGTATGGTCAATTCTGGAAGATGCAACAATTCTGGAAGATTCATATCCTATAAATGATTTTCAGAATATGGGTTGGACCTGTTTGGTTCACTCGAAAGATGACTGAGAAGATGCGTAAATAATTTTAATTGTTTATTTCTTAATTTTTTTGAATACGATGTGTATGTGTGTGTATATATACACACATACACACATGTGTATATATATACACATATATGTATATATAC
>MU225675.1:35967-56167 GCA_018584345.1 Thuja plicata
ATTAGTTTACATCATCTTCAAATTCTAAACACAAATGCCACTTTTATGTTGTTAAAGTTTAAAAATTTGAATGTTGTCGTCCTTTTCCTTTATAAAAGTGTGACACAGGTTTGTACTTTTACCCATTGTATGTGTGTATATATACATACATATATGTGTTTATATATACACATATATATGTGTATATACATACATGTATACACATATACACACATGTGTGTATATATATATACACACACAAATACACACATTTATGTATATATACACATATTTGTACATATACACACATTTGTGTGTATATATATACATATACGCACATATACACACATACACACATTTACACATCTATCATGTCAGAGATCCGACGAGATATTAAATTTGCTATTGTAAAAATTGGAATTGGAATTGAAATTTCAATTCCACCTATTTAGGTGGAAGATTGATATGCCCATTTTGGGGCAAAATCAGAATTTTGTAATTCCAATTCCATTTTTATTCATGGACCCAAACATGGAATTTGGCATTATCCAGAATTAGATAATACCAATTCCAGTCTAATTCCAGCCCCCAAACGGGCCCTTAGTGGACCGTTGTAAGTATCAAATCACATTATCATGTGCAAAGGTACATTGGGTGTTTTAAAGGCAACAATATACACATTATTTGTTGCCTCTCCAAAGTGACTCATTTACAATTCCTGATTGAATCCACAAGTTTGTTTTTGATTAAGGTAAAACAGGGTTTGAAGGGGCCCTTGAAAACCATATACAACAAAAATAATCCACAAGTTGTTATTAACACAACTTTTTAGCTTTTATATAGCAAGTGTTCTTGAAGATGCTGGTCTCTATTATTATTCTCTTGTTTTGCACTCACTAAATAATTTGTAGCAAATAGGTGCATTGAATGGTCAAAATATTTTTTATCTTTTGAATATAGAATTATGTTTGTGTATTTCATTAGAAATTTTCAATCTTGTTCAATTGATTTTGCATGATCCATGTTTTGTAATGTTCATTGAAAGTCAACCAGACATTACTAGTACTTAGTTGAATGTGCCAATGCGTGAGGTGTCTATGCATATGGTTGACACTAGTCTTATAACAAATCCTCTTTCTTCAAACAATTGAGGGTATTGAAGTGTAGATAGAAGTTTGATTTTATTGTGGTAGAGACATGGTACCTGGATCTAAACACAAGCACCTATGTTGGATGTGTTACCTATGATGAATGAGCTATTAAATAAAAGCTAGACTTTTGTAAGGACTTACATAAAGTTTTCTAAGGTAGCCTTGGACCTTTCAAGGGTGACCCTAAACTTTTTGTAAACAAACTTTGCCTTTACATGTAGCCTTGTCCCATTATTAGTTTAATTTTTTCACTATTTTAATCTTAATTTTAAAACTATCATTTATAATTCCTTTAAATTAGATTTGTTAGGACAATACTAATCAAATCCTAATGTGGCCATACTCATAATTTATGAAACATTGAGATTAGGATGATGATCATAATTCTAAGGCATATCTCCCTAAACTTCTAAGTGATCTTGATTCTAAAATTAATGGCCCTAAACTTTGTGTTGTAAAATCTATTTGTTGATGTAAGAACTATTTTAATAATTTTGACAAATGTAAAGATAGAACTATGATAGAGGTGTGACTCTTGATATATCCTTTGCATTAGTAATAAATGTTGATGTATAATTGAAATGGCCTAGAGGTGATATTTTAAACTTGTCCTATCAATAGAATTTTAATTTTTTGACATGTGAATTGGTGGTTAATGATAACATTAGCTTGAAGTGACCTAGAGTTATTATAAACTCTGTATTTTGATCAAGAGAGTCAAAGTTGCCTTTATAACTTGAAATTGGGTAATAGTAACATTAGGTCGAAGTGACCTAAAACTATAATAAAATCTAAATTAGAATTGAAAGGGTCAAAATATTTTTGGCACCTCCACATTAAATTTTAAGACTAATAGTAATAAAAATATAAAACTGAGTGTTAAGTGAATCAAATCCAACAAAATTGTGTGTTATGACTACACAATTAGATCCCCACACAATATTATTATATAAGAAATTGACCACCGGCAAATTTCGTTACTTACAAACCAAATATAAATTGAGTTGGGAGTAAATTGAAAGAAAAAGTACTTTGGATGATCTGTACCTAATGTCGTTGTGGTCATGGTTGTCTGCAACATATTAGTTGTAAGTTGAGCCAGAAATTATTAATTCAGTTGGGAAAAATGAATTGAAAAGCACATTGAAAAAGAGTTTCAAAGAAAGAGAACTGTGAAGACTTGGCAGAAGTGTGCCAGTTGACAAATTAAAGTTTAAGCTATAAAGCTTAAATATGAATTCAGAATGACTGAGAGAACTTCAGGCATAATAAATGGAGATTCTACGTACAAGTTGGCAGGAGATGACTTACCAATCAACTGAAAGTGCTGAAAGATCTGATTGGTATAATATGACATATCATACAAAATAAATGGAGATTCTATAGATTAGGTATACATATCAGATCTGCAGTTGCATAATATGACTGGTGACTTGAAGTAAAATAACAGAAAACTGTTTCCTTGTATTAAAGAGGCGCATCAGCCTCATGAATGCTTTTTGCCAAGGCCATCAAGGCTACATTTACTCAACCATTTAATTGACTGCATCGCATAATGTATTCATTGTGACACTGCAGATTATGAATTTTTTATTGAGAATATTTTTTATTCAGTACATGAGAATCGGCCGGATCCTACATTAGAAAATTTATTGTTACTTTGATAAATGTTTGCAGTAAAAATGGAGTGCATGCGTTCTTATAGATTTTGTTCTCATCAATGAGTTGCTTCTTTTCAGAAAAAAATAAAAATAAATTGTAAAGCAGTTAAAAAATGTTAAAATTAAAAATTCTGTATTTAAAAAATTTAATTTCATTTAAAATTTATGAGAAACAAATTATATAATGTTTGAAGTTCTGAGTTTACTATCACAGTTGATCTTAATGTATCTTAAAGGGTGTGTCTAAAGTGAAATATTCTTCTTAAAGAATTTGAAAGTGCAAGTGACTTAGTGGCTTACAATTTCATTAGTTATAAGTAGTTCTAGTTAGATTTTATTAATCTACTTATATTAAATTAAAATATAGTTCTAGTTAGATTCTATATATATATATATATATATATAAAAGCTTCAAACTGTTCAAATAACTATTCTATATGATAATGTATATGCACTCCAACTTTAAATGAATCTACACCTTTACACTATTTTTTAATTTGAGTTCTTTTAGTAATACCAAATATTCAATATTCAAGAAATAAATGAATTTCATAAATTACAATTTTTGTAGGGCTGAAGTGTAAAATTACTATTATCTATATGATTTTTGAAGAGTGTGATGTTTAGGCATAGTGTACACAAATGAAACCTCTTGTAAACAAAATCTCTCTTCATAGTCTAAAATGTTTGTATCATGATTGACCACCCACATGAAATGACTAAATAAAATATAAATATCCTAGAAAAATAGTACTTCAATCTTAAGGTCATACATATACAAAAATAATAAAAAACACCCTTCAATATCGGAAAAGATAGTTTTGTCTTCTCCACTTTTTCTTCAGATGGTGTAGTTCTATTTGATAGGCCTTCTAAGTGAGCTTCTCTACTTTCTTGCCTTACAAATATAGATTCAGATGACAAGTCTTCTTGGACAATTATATGGAGGAAGAAAGGTATTCCTATGTTGAATTTTTTTAATGCATGTCAAGCCTTTAGATGTAAGTTGCATAAGTTTAGATCAAGCACCAGTTTGGCTTGATTTATTATTTCCTTCTTGGGTAGCTTGTTTCTATGCTTTTTGTTTCTATTGTTCTGATTTTGCAATAAGGTCTGGGTCCTATCAAAATACCAACTTATCTTAATCCAAATCATATGAATATGTATCTAATAATGATGCTAAATTATTACTATGGATAATTGACACTTAATTATAAAGAATGTTTGAATAGTAGATTGAGTGCCAAAATTATGTTTGATATTGTTGATATAATTGTTGTGAAAAATGCAAAGATGCAACTTTGACAGAGATGCGATTCTTTGATGATCTAACCTAAATGGTATTAAATGCGGATTTATAATTGAAATGAAATTGAAATGAAATTGAAATGATCTAGGGGAGATGTTCTTTTACACTTTTTCAAGACATAATATTTAAAATTGTTAGCATATTGATAAAGTCAAACTATCCTCACAGAAAAATTCTAATTTAAAAACCAAATTTAATATGAATAGAAATAAAAATATGAACTAAATGTTACACTACTAAATATATCAAATCCATCAAAATTAACTGCTATAATTCTATACACTTGAAATACCAAAATTAATTGATTTAAAACTAATATAAAATATTTTAAAAACAAGTTTTTAAATCCATATCCTTTCAATTACTTTAAAAGTATAGAATCCTGACTTTGCTATGCACAGTTAAGAATTCTTTCTTGACTTTTGATCTCAAGTATACTTCCAAATGTTTAGAAGAAATGATACTAAATTTTTTAAATCGAAAAAAAGATATTTGTAGGTCTAATTAATTAGAAAGTGTAGCGATAGAAAACGTTCTTAGGCAAACACAAAGAATCAGTAGCCAGAAGGTTATCAAATCACAGCTAGTTATTGCCATCAGCAGTTGGTACACCACAATAGTTAAAAACTTCAAAGTTGACCACCTGCATATTTCTCTACTTGCACAACAAATATAAATTCAAACTAAGAGTAAATTAAAAGAGAAAGCAGTTTAGATGATCTGTACGAATTGTCATTGTTGTTGATCCACCAGAAGAAGAGGACTGTAAAGGCTTGGCAGAAGTATGCCAGTTGATGAATTAAAGTTCAAGCTAGGAAGCTTAAATATGAACTCAGAAAGACTCTGAGAATCCCAGAACAAAATAAATGGACATTCTACATACAAATTGGCAGTGGATCAGTTACTAATTAAATGGAAGTGCTGGGTTGTTGTGGAATGAATTCTTACACAGGATTCCTTCAAGGGAATCAAATTAGAGGGACATGCAGTTCCATAATATTACTGGTGACTGGAAATAAAAATAACAGAAACTGTTCCCTTGTATTAAGGAGGCGCATCAGAGACATGAATGCTTTTTGCCAGAGCCACCATTGCTTTTGGATAGACAGCGCTACTTCATTTACCCAACCATTCAATCGACTGCATCCCATCATTTATTCATTGTGACAAAATTAATATCATAGCATTCAAGATTATTAATTTTAAGTGTATTTAAGATTTCGAAAACAATGGTTACCATACCTGAGAATCAGCCGGGTCCTACACCTGAAAATTTATTGCTACTGTTATAAATGTTAATCCTACACCTGAAAATTTATTCATTGTGGCTAAGGTAGGAACTCTTATATCGTTTTAATTCAATTATACCAATTTGGTGTTATTATGATTATTACACACCTTTGTTAGAGATGAGCAAATTTTCAAGAAAAGCCGCTAGAAAAGCCGTACTCGCACAATAGCAAGCCGAGCGAAGGGAGAGATACAAAAGACACGCCGAAGGACTACCGAAGGGAGTAAGTAAAAGCGAGGGTCTGGAGGTATTTGACCGAGAGGCCGGGAGAAGTGACGAGGACCGCCTAGAGGAAACAAGGAGCTTGTTCGGGTTCTTAGCCTTAACCCCACGAATGGAAGCAAGAGAAGCCCGAAGGAAGGAAGAAGTGGAAGCCACACAGAGGGAGGCTCAGGATACTGCTGCCATCGCGAGTATCGAAGTGACAGAGGGGCATGAGGATCAGAGTAGCCCACCAGGACTGGACAATTCCAGTAGTTTGGGGACATCAAGTGGTACGGTACCAAACATTTTCTCAGTACCGACACTGGCAGTACCATCCCAACCTGTAACACAACCGGTGCTGCAAACACAGTCGACACCTAGAAAAGTAAACATGGCGACTAACAAGGAGAAGTTGCCAAAATTTCATGGAGATGGAAAGGAAGATCTAGTACGATATTGTCGTATGTGTGAGATAATCTGGTCTGCGAATGGAGTCGCCAACCAGGCAGAATGGGTGAAACAGTTTCCCGCCACACTCAAAGGGGTAGCCATCGATTGGTACTTCGATGTGGACAAAACAAAGGTGACCACTTGGGATGAACTCAAGAAAGAATTCCAGAAGGAGTTTCGACTCCTGAGGGATGACAATGAAATTGTTTCCGAGATATATGGTACCAAACAAGGCAAGAAGGAGACTGTACGGGCCTACATTCGCCGACTGAAGGAGTTAGTCAGAAAAATGGAGAGCCAGCCAGCGGATGGCCTGAAGAAAAGATGGTTTGTGGACGGCCTGAAATCGAACCTACGAAGGAAAATGAAGATAGTGTCCCCCACTTCATATGAAGATGCCTATAATCGGGCGACGGACTTGGAGAGAAAACATAAGACCTCCAAGAAGAAAAGAAGCAAATCTTCTTCCGACGAAGATGACACTGCGGACGATGACAGTAGCAGCGATGGTGAGTCGAAGAAAAAATTTATGGCACTCCAAAAGGACATGGATAGAATGATGAAGGAGTTCAAGACCATGAAGGGGGTAACAGCAAGGGGGAAGATGACATGTGGTGTACGGAATGCAAGGAGAGTGGCCATACGAAGGGGTCATGTCCCAAAACTACATTTTGTGATATTTCCCAGATCATGGGCCATTCCACCAAGGATTGCCCATACAACATGAAAGTAAGGAATCAACAAGTTTTATTTACCCAAGAGAAACCATCTACATCAAGCGGGTACGGAGGCAACCAACGCAGTGGTGGAAGGGACAATAAAAACAACACCAACACAAGGAGTCGAATACAATACGACTCCAAGGGTCGGCTGATGATCCAGTGCTGAGCTTGCAATCAGTGGGGCCACTTTGCAAGGGAATGCGACAAGGGTGACACCCCGTAGAAGATATGCCACTGGTGTGATCCTGGCAACCACGAGGATGCCAATTGCCATAAATCTGGCATTAATTGGCTTGACATAGATGGAAGCACAAGTACGGTATTGACTGTCACTCGAGGGCAAGAAAAGAAAGCCACATATCCAGACCCTCGAACATTAAAAAAATGGGCATAGGAGGCTAAGGAAGAAATAGAGAAGCCGATGAAGGCAAAAAAGAAACATGGGAGATGGCCACCACCTCCAGCCGGAGGGAGGAAAAACAAAACATTCTGAGACAACTATTAAATTTAGAGGTACCGGTGAAACTCCAGGACCTCCTTCACACCATGCCTCACTTGGGAACGACATTGTTGGGGAACTTGGCCAAGCAACCAAATACCACACGTACGGACATCCCTGGAGGGTCTGCAATTGACCCGATAATACTTGCTGTAAACAACAAGAGGTACCTGGTAGTCATCGAGATGGGAATCCTGGGCACCACTCTCATAGACACCATTGTAGATGGAGGGTCTAGAGTAAATGTACTTCCAGAGTTGACATGGAAAAATTTGGGGAAACCCACGCTGTGGCCTCCGATCTTCAACTTATTGGGCGTCGACCATCACGACATCAAACCCATCAGAACTCTCATGGCTCAACCCGTGATGATTGGGATACAACTCTTCATACTCGACTTTGTGGTGATCCCACTAAAGAAAATGGGGTATGATGCTATTTTGGGATGAGGGTGGCTCACCTTGGTGAAGGTGAACCACAACTGGAAGCGGAACACACTCACCATGGAGACTGTCGGGAGGAAGTACGGGATTGACCTCCATAAGCAAATGGTGAGCGAGAAGTTAGCATCTTCAGACTCAGAATCTAAAGGAGAGCAAGTGGGAGAAGACGAAGGGCAAAGAAGAATGGAGCCCAATGACGAAGGGGTGTTGGAGTTGGAAGAATGTTCTGGGGATGATGGAGATTCAATGAATGGCCTCTTTCATTGGCAAATGGAAGATTACAAGTTCTTCACACCATCTTGTAACATGCTAAGCATTAGGGTGGAGGAAGCCACCCGGTACACCAGTTTACAAAGGAAGAACCCATCAAATACCAGGAGGCAAAATCAAAAGGGAAAAACCTCGGTGATGATGCTCATGTCGACGATGGTTGGAACCCCGTAGCCATAGCCTTCAAAATCTTTATTCTCCTTCTTCTTATTTCCAGGTGAGAGACTATGGTCCCTGCGGAATTTATGGTGCCCAGCCTCCAAAGAGCACTCAACAACAAACTGGGCGACATGGAGAGCCTCCAGGAACATTTGCATGCCCTTAACAAACTCGACGAATGATGGATGTTGGCACAGTGGGCAACTAACATGGCCCAACAGCGTTGAAAGCATTGGCACAACAAGCCACCCATAGCTGACGCTGTCAACGATTCAAAGTTGAAGTTGTACCATGATCGCTGGGCCCACCACGCACCATCGGGTGACCACCAGGCAAACAGTTGACAGAGTAATAAATTTTATTTTTTTAAAAAAAATAGAAGAATGGAAGTTCCGCACGGTGGAACCACCTGACAGTAGAACCACTGAACGGTGGAACCACCCAACAGTGGAACCTCCGTAGGGTGCTCGCCGCCGGTGGAACCACTGTAAGGTGTCCACCAAACAGTGGAAGCCACAAGAAAACAAAAATAAATGGGCCCGAACTACCACGATTTGACAGTAAACAGCCGGCGGGAGAAGACGAGAGTAGCCGCGACAAAAGAATTTTCAGCCGCGATGAAGGAGTTTTCAGCCACGACAAATTGTATTGTTAATAGGGTAGAAAACAATGAAATAAGTTTGATTGTAAAGTAATAAGATTGAAATTTAATCTCATTTAAAATAATTAGAATTGAATTTTTCAATATTTGAGATTTTAAATTTGGTATCATAATTGACCTTAACTTAAATGTATAGTTATAGGGTGTGTTTAAAATTGAAATACACTTTTTATTAAAATTTGAAAGTTTCTATTATAAAAGGGCAAGTGACTTAGCGGTGGAAATTTTCATTAATCTGAAGTAATGTTTAAGTTTATATGTCAATTTATGAAATATCCTCATTAATATACTAATAAAATCAAAATGTACATAAAAAAAATTGAAACTGGTCAAATAACTATTCTACATGGACAATGTTGTCTTAGAAGATTTTGATAAGTTTGGGGATTTAAGGTCGTCTCCTGCATTAACTTCGCCGCTTTAGGTTGGGATGTTAGATAAGAAGCACCAAAGCTCTATTTTAAATTAGGTTTTCTCAGTTGGTCTTTTACACTATTTAATAACTTGATCTCTTTTAGTGAAGATTAATTTATTCAATATGTAGCAAAGTAATAAACTTCATTAATTACATTCTTTTAATTGGGATGAAGTGCATGTAAAATTACTTTTGACTATTTGATTGTTGAAAAGTGTGATGTCTAAGTAAAATGAAATTTCCTCTGAACAAACCTCTCCACACAGTTTAATATGTTTGTATCATAATTTCCCATCTATATGAAATATCTAATATTCTAAAAATAAATAAATCTTGAGATTGTAAAGTTACAAAAAAATTATTTTCCTTTAATGTTTTTAGAATACCTAAGTTGATATCAAAATTAGTGAAACATAAAAAATATTAAATTGAAAAGAAAAAAATAAATAAAACATGTCAAATTAATGATATATATTCCTACAAGTGAGAAATAGATAGGTTGGGTGCAATTTAAAAAAAAATTCTCACTCTTTATACATTGTGCACCAAAAAGATAGTAGCATAGGTATCTTCTCTTTTGTGTGATTCCCTTACACAAAGAATGTCAATGCCATGAGGTGAGCTATTGAAGTAAATTACAATATGGCTATCAGGTGATCTATTAAAGCATAATAATACAATCCATCATGAATGATTTATTAAGAAGACATAATATATAGATTGAAAACAATTCTTGAGCATCATTCTTGTGTTAACATACTTTCTTTTAACTCTATAATTATATCCTTTCACCTACAAAATTAAAAAAATCTTACAAGTATAGTTAGGAAAGAATGATGGTAAAATTAAAGGCTTATCATAGTGATTAAAATTAGCGAAAACTTTAGTGGCGATTATTTGCCATTTAGCAAATGTCCCATGTCGCCGACCCCAGAATTGGCGAATATTTTTCACATATTCGATTGACCCTATCGCCTGACATTTATTAATATTGGGTCCAAAGCCTGGGCCCATCGTCCATCGGTTTATTTAATCTTTCCATTTCTTACACATTATCGTGAATGGAATATAAATTTTGGTCCCCATAAATTTACAACATTCGCCTATAATTTCTAAATGACCCCAAATCGATGGCCTATATTTGCCTGGCATTTTACGGACGCGTGTCTCTAACCGACGTAATTTAGCCAACTTATTAATCATGGGAAGGTATTGGACAACCCATAATCACCTCGAAAATAACAAAAGATGTGTTATAATTACACGGGCTTGCCCAAATATTTGTATACCTAATACCTCTCGCCGAATTTTCTGAATAAGGATTAGTATAAAAACATTATGATATCTCTATATTTGATCGTAGCGAAGTTTCAGAAGTTTCAGCCTATTGAGTGGAACTGTATACTCAATACTGCATTGGCGAGTCGCGACTGCATTGCTGCATTTTAATTTGAGGCAAAGGTAAGTGATACTTATTCTATGACTGTGATTCAAGTTCATTTACATTATTTCAGAATAGGTTTGCAGAAATGGGGTTTCTTTTCTCTTTAGGCCTGAAATACACTACACACCATTGATTTGTGCTCATCCAACAGTCTTTGGCACTGTCGCACTATCGCGGGTCCCCGTCCCATTAACTTTTGGCTTGTCATTTGATGTGACTACCTGACATGTGTGAGTGTTACTTAATCATTTTAAATTACAACTTCAACTTATTAGTTATTACATTTAATAAATGTTATTAAATGTTTAGTTTTACAGTGTAGTCGGATTTAGATTTTAATTTAATTATTTCTATCTTATAATCACACATCGATATGACACATTGGCAAATTAAAAATAGAAACTTGCTTTGGACTGATAAAGAAACTTAATCATTTAAAAATTTAGAATCTCAGTCTTCAGATTTAAAAAATGGAAGTACTAATCCATCGCTTAAGCATATACTTAAATGTCTAATACACAGGTAAAGAAACTAATTAAAATATTGTAATCACAGAGAAGTCTAAGAATCATTTTTTGTACCCATAAAAATAAATTTGAAATGAACTTAGAATTTTTTTCCAAAAAATTACATCGTACAGTAAAAACAAAAACCTACTAGGCAAATTCTTATCGGTATAAAAAAAAAAGTGAAACTTTGCATGTCCATTGTCAAAAAAACTAGGGTAACAGGAATGGGTAAACTAGGGAATCAGGGATCTTCATCTTCCCTTTCGTCTGAGTAGAATTTTCCAGAGAGGATAATCTCTGAGAATTTGTCAAGCCATGTGTAGTCTGACTCATCGAAATCATCAAGGTAAAACCATTTCTAGAGAAAATCCCTTCCAAGCCGTGCCCATTTCTTGTGTCGCATTAGTTGCTCGTCATTGAGGTTCAATAGAAAGGGTTGTCTAGCCACATTTCTGCCCGACACCAACAAATTGTGTATATCTCTTGGCCAAGGGATCCCCACCCCTAATTCTGCAAAAACAACAACATTGACATCGTCCTTCAAAAATTTCTTTTTAAAAACCTTCCTCAACAGCATCAGCATATCCACCTTCTGTCCTCCGAGGTCGAGGAGAGATGCAAAAAACTGGGATGTAATGTCCGTGTAGACGTGGTATCTGTCGACATTCTCAAGGAACTCTTGACCCAATAACATCAACACAATAGAATTTATAAAAGCGTTGCCACCAACCTCCCTACAAACGGAAGTGAGGATTTCTTCTGAGACATTCCAAAAAGGACCTCTAGTCATCTGGGGATGTGCATCTCAAACGGATTGGTGTATCCATCTTTAATTCTCGAAAGCCTAAAGACCTAAAAACCTAAACCTTAAAACTTGAGACACAATTTCTACCACTGGCAGCTCTGACTCTTAATCTACCAAAAGAAAAATGAAGAAGAAAGAAACCAGATTCTCTTTAAATAGACTCAACCCCTTGATTGATAATAGTGATCACAGATACTTAGCAATTAATAATTATTCTTTCTTTAATCGTATTTAATGCAATTTCCATAAATGCATTATGTGTATTATGCGTGTGAGAGATTTAAATCGACTGTCCTTAATCTTTCAAATCTAAATGTTAATCTTTCCCATAAATGCATGCGTACTATTGAAATTCAAAGATGGCAGTTAAAGAATGTCATTGACAAGGCATTTATTTCTTTTCGAGTTACGAGTTACAAGTTGCAGTTGCACTATCCACCATCCATGTCAACAAATAACCAGTAGTAATCAAAGATCATGGTTATGGTGAACTTTTTGAGGCTTGATACGTGTCATCATTCTGGTGACTTCCTGCAGAAGTGGGTTTCCTTCCAAAATTTGGTCAGAACTTAAATTTCAACCATTGATCTAGGATGATCAAATGATCTCAAATAATACATTTAATAATACCTAATTAGGTTATGTGTCCAATGTGTGATCAGTTATATTCGCAACAAATAAAAGTGATATTCGCTGCACGTTGCATTAATTACAATGTTACGTGCCATTATTTGGGTGACTTCTTGGAAAACTTTATTTCCTTCACGAAATTGGGCCGAAATTAAACTTCAGCCATTGATCTACGATAATCAAACGGTCTCAAATAAGACATTTAATATTAGTTGGCATTGGCCCACATGACGCATTGACGAGTCCCATATTTTTAGAATCACCAAATAAAATATTTATTTTTGCCATAATTAACGATAGATTAGCCAATAAAGTAAATATATTTTCAAACGACACATAAAAATAGCCAGTACAAATATTTTTTTTACCTTCACAAGAAAATAATTCACCTCATATATTATATATTTTCCCCTACATTAATTTATAATTCGCCATGATTTTATGAAATTTTCATTCGGCAGGAAAAAAATAACCTACGCCTTTATATTATTTTCTTAATTTGGAAAAAAAACTTCGCCATCATCAATAAAATTTTGCCCCTAAATTAATGTACGATTCACCAGGCTTTTACACTTTTTCCTAAGAGGGGGTTTCTTAAAGTTATCCCTGATTAAAATTTATAAATTTGGATAATGATACATATACATTTTTCGTAATGAAATCAATTAGAGATGTCAATTATTATGAAATAAATCATGAAATTAAATAATTTATTTTTAGAAAAATATCATGAAAGGTTTCCTAAAGAAACCATAAAACTCCATAAGAAACCAAAATTCTTTGACCAATCTTTTCTTAAGAAAATATAAATATATTTAATAATCATTTTGAGTACACAATCCATAAAAAGTAAAATAATTAGCATAAGAAAAGTAATACTATCTTTTTAACTTTTTTCTATTGTATAATGATTTAATAAATCCCCTCTCTCTTACACATACGCACACGCACATGCGCACACACACACACACACACACAATTTTTTATTAATGTAAGTGGGGAAGACCCCCAATCTGTTCTAGAATAGAAATAAAAACCATCCAAAAAGCTTGAAGAGAGCCAAAAGCTAAAATACCAAAATAGACTAAGTAGGGTTTTGAGAAATGAAATAGTACAAAACAAAGCACAAACTACAAAACAACCATTTAGCCAATCCATCAAGTTGATTTTAAAAAATGCTCCAAAACAAATTTTGTTTTTAACATATCTGAATTGAAATACCCTCACCTAATTTTCTTGAAAATGAGGAGAGAACATAATGTTATTTTCTTATGAAGGAATTCAATGAGGCATAAAGTAGTTATCGATTTCTTGTTCACACCTATCGATTTCTTCTTCACACCTTTATAAGGAGAGAACATAATGTTATTTCCTTGAGACATCAATTTTCAGGTTCTTCGTAAAGTAGTTCTTATCCATTTCTTCTTCACACCTTTTTCTATTTAGACAAGAGGGGGTTATAGGCAAATCCATCTTCAAACCTCACTATATTGAGTGAGACATCCCTCTTCCAGCCATCTTTAGTGGAATTGATATTTTCATCCTTTTAAATCTTTTCAATGGCGAGGGAGGAGAATTTTATTTTCTATCGAATGTCTGGTCAATCACTCTTGGAGAATTTCTCTAAATAAATTGAATGTTCTTAGTTATACAATCAGTACTTAATGATTGAAGGAATATACTATATTTAAATCTTACTTATGAAGAAACATTGCTTGTAATATGTTTCTGTTATATACTTCTGTAAATTTGTAGCATTACTACATGTTTATAACTATAATATGATGTTTGGGTAATGTAGGTTTAGAATATTGTTTATTTAATATTTTTGATCTGTAGGTCTATAATATTGTTTATTTAATATCAAAATATATTTAAGACATGTACATATGACCAAATAATTTTGTGAACTCACTCAACAACTTATTTATACATTTTTAAATATAGAAACTATGGAATTTATGTAGACATTTTCATAAATACGGGGATCGTATATAATTTGAAAAATTATGATGTATTTCCATATATTAATGGTAGGCTTCACCAACAAGGCATTTCAAGGCTGTTCTAAATGGGTCACCCTTAAAATCAAGATCTTATTAGTTCTCCATCATTTATAACTATTTAAATAAGATCATTTTTTTAAAATATAAGAAATTTAAGGTAGAGATCTTATGACTCAAAGCACATTTAATACATGTATTCATAATTAAATGATCATGAATTCAACTAATAACACGTCAATGAAATATAATATCAAATACAAGATGATGAAAATAATAATTAAAATTAAATTTATCCAAATGATTTTATCTCATTTAACATGCATTTCTTGACATCTTAATAAAGAGTTTAGACAAATTAACATATTATTTTATAGAATAAAAGAATTACATTTTTAAAAAATATTTATTAATCAAAGATAAGAATTACACTTAGTTTTTATATTGTTTAATAATGAGAAATCCAATTAATCAACAAAATGAAATATATTTTAATATGAAAAAAAAAAAAAAAAATAGAATTTTTATCTCCATTTAATAAATTTAAATCAAAATAAATAAATAAATAGAATCTCACAATTATTTCTCCATCATTTAAACTTATTCTTAGGAAAATATAATCAATATAATGCCACGATCTTTTTTATAAGTCTAGAATATGATAATTTAAAAAAAAATATAAATAATATAAGGTCATGATATTTTCTTATATCAGTAATATGCATTCAATTACAAAGGTCCATATTACAACCATAGATTTATTGTAAATTGTATGGTAAATATTTGTTTGATGAGATAATCCACTTAATCTCTTCAGTGATGTATATATTTTAGTTAATAGCCATCACTAGTGAATGCTTATCATTCTAAATATTCATTATGCATGAAAGATGGAAAATTTTTATTGTATTATCACTTTTTCAAAAGTTATAAAAAGGTAGAAAATAATAAATAGTAATATTTCAGAATTTATTTAATTTTGATGAAATTTTTTATCACTTATAAATAATTAAATGCAATCAAGAAAAATAAGCATGATAATGCATTGATTTATTCTTATATATTTTTAAGATGTTTATGATGATGAAACCTCCAAAAAGTAATAGGATATTAAGTATACTGGTCAAAACTATATTTCATGTTTTGTAGCTTCATTTTAGAAATATTCTAATTAGGTTATCTTTGATGTTTTGAAAAAACATAGAAATATTTATAGTTTTTCATATATAGCATGTAATTTGAGTATATATATATATATTTATATTAACTGTATAGTTTATTATGTCGACTGTTAGTTGTGTTATGTATGCACCGACGATACTTAGTTACTACGGGCCGGTTGGGAATGGGTGATGACGTTTGGTTGCACCGCTTCAGGTTCTATATAAACATTGCATTTTATTTTTGAAGATATCATGATTTGGTGGCTATTGTAAATGTACTCACATTATGAATGATCAACAAACACTTTGTTATTCTATATTTGTATTTCCTGTAACGTCTATGCATCAGTAAACTAGGTTACCCCAGTGGGTAAACATTTGGTGCCGCTGCCTAAATGTAATCGGGAAGGCAAAAAATAAATTAATAAATTAATGTGTTGATTATTGCCCTATGGAGAAGTGAGCAAAGAATTCATGCCCAATCAATTGAATAAAAATAGAAAGAAGGAACTTGAGGAGGAACAAGCCGCTAGAAAATCTGTACTTGCACAATAGCAAGCCGAGCGAAGGGAGAGATACAAAAGACGTGCCGAAGGACTACAGAAGGGAGTAAGTGAAGGTGAGGGTCTGGAGGTATTTGACCCGGAGGCTGGGAGAAGTGACGAGGACCGCCTAGAGGAAACAAGGAGCTTGTTCGGGTTCTTAACCTTAACCCCACGGACGGAAGCAAGAGAAGCCCGAAGGAAGGAAGAAGAGGAAGCCACACAGAGGGAGGCTCAGGATACTACTGCCATCGCAAGTATCAAAGTGACAGAGGGGCACGAGGATCGGAGTAGCCCACCAGTACTGGATAGTTCCAGTAGTTTGGGGACATCAAGTGGTATGGTACCAAACATTTTCTGAGTACCAACACTGGCAGTACCATCCCAGCCTGTAACACAACTGGTGCTGCAAGCACAGTCGACACCTAGAAAAGTAAATATGGTGACTAACAAGGAGAAGTTGCCGAAATTCCACAGAGATGGAAAGGAAGATCCAGTACGATATTGTCGTACGTGTGAGACAATCTAGTCTGCGAATGGAGTTGTCGACCAGGCAAAATGGGTGAAACAGTTTCCCACCACACTCAAAGGGGTAGCCATCAATTGGTACTCCGATGTGGACAAAACAAAGGTGACCACTTGGGATGAACTCAAGAAAGAATTCCAGAAGGAGTTTCAACTCCTGAGGAATGACAATGAAATTGTTTCTGAGATATAGGGTACCAAACAAGGCAAGAAGGAGACTATGCGGGCCTATAGTCGTCGACTGAAGGAGTTAGTCAGAAAAATGGAGAGCCAGCCAACGGATGGCCTGAAGAAAAGATGGTTCGTGGAGGGCCTAAAATCGAACCTACAGAGGAAAATGAAGATAGTGTCCCCCACTTCATATGAAGATGCCTATAATCGGGTGATGGACTTGGAGAGCGAACATAAGACCTCCAAGAAGAAAAGAAGCAAGTCTTCTTCTGACGAAGATGACACTGCGGACGATGACAGTAGCAGCGATGGCGAGTCAAAGAAAATATTCATGGCACTCCAAAAGGACATGAAGAGAATGATGAAGGAGTTCAAGACCATGAAAGGGGGTATCAGCAAGGGGGAAGATGACATGTGGTGTACGGACTGCAAGGAGAGCGACCATACGAAGGGGTCATGTCCCAAAACTACATTTTGTGATATTTGCTAGATCATGGGCCATTTCACCAAGGATTGCCCATACAACATGAAAGTAAGGAATCAACAAGTGTTATTTACCCAAGAGCAACCATCTACATCAGGCGGGTATGGAGGCAACCAACGAGGTGGCCGAAGGGACAATAACAACAACACCAACACAAGGAGTCGAATACAATATGACTCCAAGGGTCGGCCGATGATACAGTGCCGAGCTTGTAATCAGTGGGGCCACTTTGCAAGAGACTATGACAAGGGTGACACCCCATAGAAGCTATGCCACTGGTGTGGTCCTGGCAACCACGAGGATGCCAACTGCCTAAAATCTGACATTAATTGGCTAGACATAGATGGTAGCACGAGTACGGTATTGATTGTCACCCGAGGGCAAGAAAAGAAAGCCACATATCCACACCCTCGAACATAAAAACAAAAGGCACAGGAGGCTAAGGAAGAAATAGAGAAGCCGATGAAGGCACAAAAAGAAACATGGGAGATGGCCACCACCTCCAGCCGGAGGGAGGCAAAACAAAAAATTATGAGAAAACTGTTAAATTTAGAGGTATCATTGAAACTCCAGGACCTCCTTCACACCATGCCTCACTTGGGAATGACATTGTTGGGGAAATTGGCCACACAGCCAAATACCACACATACAGACATCCCTGGAGGGTCTACAATTGACCCGATAATACTTGCTGTAAACAACGAGAGGTACCTGACAGTCATCGAGATGGGAATCCTGGGCACCACTCTCACAGAAACCATTGTAGATGGAGGGTCCAGAGTAAATGTACTTCTAGAGGAGACATGGAAAAATTTGGGGAAACCCATGCTGTGGCCTCCGACCTTCAACTTATTGGGCGTCGACCAGCATGACATCAAACCCATTAGAACCCTCATGGCTCAATGCGTGATGATTGGGACACAACCCTTTGCACTCAACTTTGTGGTGGTCCCACTAAAGAAAATGGGGCACGATGCTATTTTGGGACGAGGATGGCTCACCTCAGTGAAGGTGAACCACAATTGGAAGCAGAACACACTCACCATGGAGACTGCCAGGAGGAAGTACGAGATTGACCTCCACACGCAAATGGTGAGCGAGGAGTTAGCATCTTCAAACTCAGAATCTGAAGGAGAGCAAGTGGGAGAAGACGAAGGGAAAAGAAGAATGGAGCCCAATGACGAAGGGGTGTTGGATTTGGAAGAATGTTCTGGGGATGATGGAGATTCAATGAATGGCCTCTTTCATTGGCAAATGGAAGATTACGAGTTCTTCACACCATCTTGTAACATGCTAAGCATTAGGGTGGAGGAAGCCACCCTAGTACACCAGTTTACAAAGGAAGAACCCATTAAATACCAGGAGGCAAAATCAAAAGGGGAAAACCTCGGTGATGACGCTCGTGTCGATGATGGTTGGAACCCCGTAGCCATAGCCTTCAAAATCTTTATTCTCCTTCTTATTTCTGGGTGAGAGACCATGTTCCCTGCAGAATTTATGGTGCCTAGCCTCTGAAGAGCACTCAACAACAAACTGGGTGACATGGAGAGCCTCCAGGAACATTTGCATGCCCTTAACAAACTTGACGAATGATGGAAGTTGGCACAGTGGGAAACTGACATGGCCCAACGACGTTGAAAGCATTGGCACAACAAGCCACTCATAACTGATGCTGTCAACAGTTCAAAGTTGAAGTTGTACCATGATCGCTGCGCCCACCACGCACCATCGGGTGACCACTAGGCAAACAGTTGACAGAGTAATAATTTTTATTTTTTTTAAAAAGAAGAAGAACAAAAGTTTCGTACGGTGGAACCACTCGACGGTAGAACCACCGAACGGTGGAACCACTTGACAGTCAAACCTCCATAGGGTGGTCACCACCGGTGGAACCATTGTAAGGTGTCCACCAAATGGTGGAAGCCATGAGAAAAAAAGAAACGGGCCCAAACTACCACCATTTGATGGTAAACAGCCGACGGGAGAAGACAAGAGTAGCTATGATGAAAGAATTTTCAGCCGTGACAAAGGAGTTTTCAACCACGACGAAGGCTTTTTTAGCCACGACGAAGGAGTTTTCAGCCATGACGAAGGAGTTCTAAGCTGCGACGAAGGAATTTTTAGCCGCAACGAAGGGGTTTTCAGCCATGACGAAGGAGTCCTAAGCCACAACGAAGGAGTTTTTAGCCACGATGAAGGATGAGACCGAGAGATGCTGTAGGCATGGATTATCACCAGTGATGGCGAGAGAGGTAGAAGGGTACTACACTTTGAGGTACTAGAGTATGTCTCGGCTGGATATGAGGCTGCTGTGGTAGAGGCACATAGGGCTTGGAGGAGATGACCACCCCATTGGTGGCAGTAGAGCAAGACTTGGCTCAGTGTACCTAGTAGTTGGATGTGGAGAAGGTAGCATGACAGACAGATTGGCTATGGAGGCAGTATCATTTGAGCAGCAAATTTGCCGCACTTGGTCAGGGCTGAGACTGAGTAGCATGTTTTGCTTCTTGTATGTAGTGGTTCATCGTTCCTATTTTGTTTCAGTTCCAGACATGTTGTCGTCTGGAGATGACTTTTCTTTAGGGGGGATGATGTTAGCCGTATAGTTTATTATGTCGTCTGTTAGTTGTGTTATGTATGCACCAACGATACTTAATTACTACTGGGCGGTTGGGAATGGGTGATGATGTTTGGTCGCATCGCTTCGGGT
>MU225675.1:56393-73273 GCA_018584345.1 Thuja plicata
TATATATATATATAGACACACACACACACACACACAATTCTACATATCTACATATACATATATGTATGTATCTACACATATACATATAATTTTCATATATTAATTTCTAATTTTTAATTCATTTAATTTCCATTTTAAAAAAGTCTATAATTGTATTAATGATCTTATAAAACTTAAAATTTAAATTCAAACTTATGATCAACTTTACTCTTATCTACTTGAGTTTTTTTTTAAATATTGGGAGTTCATTTTCTTTTAAATGTTGGGAGCTATACTGATAAACCTAATTCATATAGAGGCTTCTATATTTCATCTCACATTTTTATTTGAATAGTTATTAATGAGTATAAAGATTATATTCACAAATATAGTGGAGAAATAACTCCTAGCCATGGACATTAAGTTGATAACTTTTCCAAGCATTTTTTTTTTTATTGGTAAGGGGCAGAAGCCAAATCACTTTTAACTAGAACACCCTTATATCTCCTTTGTGCCATCTTAATTTTCTATTCTTCCCTCAATATCCCATTATCTCTCCATATTAATCTCCTTATACCTCCCATCAACATCACCTTATCTCTTCATTGCTCCTTATCTCTCCAATAACTTTTCCAAACATTTACTAAGGCATTACTAATTTTTTTACATCTAGATAAACAATCTATAAACATATATTGTCAAAAATTAATATAAAATTTATAGATAAATATTATTATTTATCTATTTGATCTTTTAGATAATTTCCTCTAATATATTTATTATTTTCAATAATTTTAATTTTTTTTTAATTTTTTAATTTGATTGTATATGAATTTCAAACGTCAATATTTTGAGTGATATTGTCTGATTCATCAACGCATTTTTTCTTTCATTCTGATTATGTTAAAAAACTCATCTATAATAAAATCCAAAAACATAAAAGTTATACGCATGTAAATTGTGAAAATATGTTAACATTTAGCTCTCTTTTAGTTTTATGTGCCATTATGGTCATGGTTGTCTGCAAAATATTAGTTGTGAGTTGAAACAACAATAATTAATTCAGTCAGCCATATTGAATTGAAAAAATGCTTCGAAGAAAGAGGACTGTAAAGGCCCAGCAGAAGTGTGCCAGTTAACGAATTAAAGTTCAAACTAGTAAGCTTAAATATGAATTCAGAATGACTCTGAGAACCCAAAAACAAAATAAATGGAGATTTTACGTACAAATTGGCAGCAGATCAATTACTAATAAAATGAAAGTGCAGGTAATTTAAGGTGGACTGATTTCTTACTGAAAGGATTCCTTTCAGAAAACTAAATGAGAGGGATATGCAGTTGCATAATATGATTGGTGACTTGAAGAGAAATAACAAAAACAAACAGTTTCTTCATGAATGCTTTTAGATAGAAAGGACAACTCAATTTACCCAACCATTCAGTCGACTGCATTTATCATTTATTCGCTGTGACAATGCAGATCATGCTATTCAAGATTATAAATTTAAATTGAAAATATTTAAGGTTTCCAAACAATGGTTCTATACCTGAAAATCAGGTGGATCTTACACGTGAAAATTTATTGTTACCGTTATAAAGGCTCTCCAATAGAAATGGTATGCAAGTGTTCTCGGAGGTACCCACTGTTCTAATTATTCTAACTCTTGTATATGTCAATACAAATACACTTCAACATCTTGAGAATGGTTCTACAAATCTTTAGTAATTTCAGATAGTCTAGTGAATGACAAGTTCATTTAATATTATAAAAATAAATTCTTTTTATTAATTTAATTAACATAAATTGAAAATATCTTATTGAGTATTGTTTCTATAATGTTACACTTAAGTTTCATTTAAATTCTAATGTGCATACTTTATAGCACAGTTCTAAGATTGTGATCAAGCCATAACAATAGCATGTGCATACTTTATAGCGCAGTTCTAAGATTGTGATCAAGCCATAACAATTGCATTATGGCTACTTTATAGCACAGTTCTAAGATTGTGATCAAGCCATAACAATAACATTATGGTTAGTAGCTTATCATGTTAGGACATAAAATGCATGCATCTTTTACAACTTTTTAGTTTCCAATCATATTTATACATAGGACATTTTATAAAGACAAAAGAAAGGAACTTTACAAATTAGATAAATATAGATTTAAAATATCTTTATTAAGTACCATTCTCACACCATTCTATTCAGGTTTTTATTTATTCAAATTATACACACTTTATAGCACAATCATGTTATTAAACGTGATCAAGCCATAATGATAGCCATGTGGTTAAATTGTATTTTTAGTAGTTTGATCATGTTCGAACATTAAATATGTTTTTGGTCACTTTTTGTTCTCTATCATATTAGAACATTATTAAATGTTTAGAAAAATATAATTAAATATTTTAAATCTAGCAAATACATTTAAGAAAGAAATAAATTTTATCAATTTGAAATTCTTTTGTGAATGTCAGTTTATTCAATATTTAAGAAAGAAATATAATTAATTATATTAATATAGACTATTTTTTTTATTGAATACCATATTTTCATTCTTAAAACTATAATTCACACTCACAAAACATTCTCCCATATACATTTGACCCTCACAAAATATTTTCTTAAGAAGATTTTTATAAACTAATTATTGCAAAGATGATAAAGAAAGATAAGAACAAGGAGATACTTTTTTTTTATAATATCAAAATCTTTAGTATCTTCATTTGTTTTGACATATTAGTGTTACATTTTTGTACTCTAGGATATCACATCCTTTTTTCTTATGACATATCATAAATACCTTTCTTTTGGTAATTTAAAGTCATGAAGTTTAGAAATTATCATGTAATTCTATAGAGTACAAATACTAATATATTTTCTTATTACCTCTTAGCTTAGGATATTTTCTCAATGATAATAAAATGCAAGAAAATAGTCGAATGAAATATGCTTATCTATGTGAATACTTAGAGTTCTTATTTTCATCTAGAGAAATTTAAATTGGATATAGAAATAAATTTAATAACAAATCTTATTGGATCCTCATCATTTATGATAATTATTTAGGTAATAATGTTATTATTTAAATATAATAAATTTAAGGTTAAAATATGTTGATTCAAACACATTCATGGCAAGCACATAGGATTAAATAATCATGAATTCACCAAAAAATACATCATTTAGGAAAACACTCTTGACGTCCATATGGTGAAGCTTCCATCCTTTTTATGTTGCTAATGTACATGTACAACCTTGATTGTTTTAAGCTTTACATTGAATAGTGACTACATAGGTCTCCTCATAATCAATTCATTCTTATTATGCATATCCCTTTATAATGATTCATGCTTAGTATTTGTGAATTCATCCATTTGCCTCATACATTATTTTGAAAACTTATTTGTACTGTATAAGTTTCTTTCTTGCAAGTAGATCAACAAGTTTTCATATTTGATTATTTATCGAGGAGCCATACTCAACATCCATGACCTTCTTCTAGTATAGATTAATACTTAGTGCCTCCTGAACTGTATCATGTTTGGTGTTATCAAAGATAAAATTATTAATGTGAGATTTATCTTGTTTTTGGTTGGTAAATTGTTATTTTATTATTAATATTAAAGTAAAGTTTGCAATACATAATAATTAGAGAAAGTAAATAGTGCACCTGATACACCTATCAACTACAGTCTATCACCCATGGTTGTGAATAATTACACATCTACGTGCATTCAAAATGCCCCATCCCTTGTCCTCTATCATTCCTGTGTATACATTCAAGGGACTATCCCCTATATTGACAGATGAATAAAACCACCCAATATCCATATATTATACAAATTGGTACAATGTATACAAAATAAAATTATTACCAAAAACATCACATACAGTATCCTGACTGGCCATGTCTAAAATGAACAACATGACCCCCACGGCCACGATATCCTCGGTTTACCGAAGAAGATCCTTGTCTATCCCCGCGCCAATAGTTTGCAGTCTTGAATTTTATCATGGCCATATCCATTTCATTCTTGGGCAACCCAGAGTCTAATACTACCTTCCTATCATGGGTGTAATCTTGAGTAAAGGCTCACATTCTTTGAGCTCCCTCTTTCCTTTGTTCCCTATTTTCCCTTGCACACCAGAGAAGAAACAGATGGATGTGTTGTTGATACCTTGGCATATGAACCCAATCTCCGCTAGTGGTAATGAAACCATGCTCTGGTTTAGCAAGGGTCAGCAAGGCATTCAAGCCTTGTCTCTATTCCTATTTCACATACCCATTTTACTTTGTCCTTACCATCCCCCTCCAGAGCCCAAGTACAAAAAATTGAGGCAATGTGTGTTAGTTCTGTACTTGTATTTGGCTAGGATGTAATCAGCAACCAGAAGCCCTCGCACCAAATAAAGAAAAAATGGGTCATCTGTAGCCAAAAAAAAAATTCAATCTTTCTTCTAAAATCAACTTTGATAGGGAGTTTGCAAGACAATTACCTTCCCGATATACACAAGATACTTTATAATTTTTGAAGTTTGCCAACTTCCTTCAAATAATAGTAATAAATTTGTCCTTCTGCCAGACTTGAGATCGCTCATTTTCTATTGCATTGACTATTATTTGTGAGTCACTTTGAAGCTGTGATTGTTCAAACATTATTTTTTCTTGCCATCTCAACGACAAGTAGAGCTGCTTGTGCTTCTGCGTTGTTGTTTATGCCATCTTCAAGTTTCTTTGAATCAATTACCAGGATGTTACTCTATTGATCCTCCAGTCCAAGATTACCTTTGAATGTCCCATCAAAGTTAACCTTAATCTAACCTTCCTTTGGTTTCATCCATACCAGCTCTTCCCTAGGATTTTTAGTAGGATCAACCCTGAGATGCCTAATAACAGGCTATAGTGTTAGATTTATCTTAGTTATCACTTATCTCCTTATTCTAACTCCTAACCAAAGATCTATAAAAGAATCTAGCTAGGAGTCCCTAAAGGTGCTTTTGACCCATTTTGAAAGTGATGCTACTATTTATGTGAAGAAATTATAACTCATCTTCTTTGCGAGATAATTATTCATTTTTATCATTTAACTATAAAAGAAATCTCTAAGGGGTGGTTTTTTTCAAACTCTTCTTTGTATGTTAACGAGTCAAATAATAACTCATTAGGTACAGAATATTGACTCCCATAAATGTTTTATGTCTTAGGATCATGATAATAAATTATTTTGTAGTAATATACCCCAAAAAGATACACTAGTGTCTTGGGATCAATATTCTTCCTCTTATAGGTTGGGACATGCATATACACTATACAACTAAAGACTCTAATATGGGATATTGAAGGATCATCACCACTCCTTACCTCTCCTAGTATCTTTTCTTACAAGATATTTGCAATAGCCTTATTGAGAAGATACACACCTATTACACTTCTACCTAAAATCAATCCTCCAATTGAGCTTCGAGAGGCATGCAATAATCCATGTATAATAGTTCAATTTTGACATTTTAAAATTCTATTCTATAGGGTGAATAGGGGTAGTAAAATGTTGTTTAATGTCATGAAACTTAAGGAATGCCAATAAATCATTTGATTTGAATTTCCCCCTTCCACAATTATTTTGAGTAGAGTAGGAGAAGAGGCCATTTGATCTACTATACAATATCCTAGTAGAAGGTCTAAAAGTGAGAAAGTGATTCAAATTTTTCTTGTTAAAGAACATTGATGTTTTATGAGAGAAGTCATCCAAAAATAATTGGATGGAACATACTTAAATTAAATGCATCCCAATGTTGTTTTCCTATAAGACATCATTAATATAAGAAAATCATGGGAAAGTTGAGGAAGTCATTTTACCACTCTTTAAACTAATATAACATATGGAGATGAAAAAGGTGTAATTGTAGAGGATTATACCATATCTAATTTTTTAAAAAGATCCTCCATAGAAATATCTAACAATCACCATACCTTCTCATGAGATAAAAAATGACTTGATACCTTCCTTGACCTAAAAATCTACCTTAAAATTATGATTCAAAATGTAAGTCATAAACAAGAGATATTTTGACAAATATTGAATATAGAGCACCTTCATGGGGGTAGAACTTATCAGCTTTAGAGGAAATGTGACATTTCTAATTCCTTCAACAATATGGCCCTTATTGTCTACAATCCAAACCTCTAATATCTAGTGGGTTGATCAACTAGTTTATCAAAGACCTCTATTGTCTATCATATGCTCATTGGTACCAAAGTCAGACAACCAAATATTCCTAATTGGATGTGAGTTTTGTAGGATAGGAAAAAAATTCTAATGGGCACAACAGTTGGTAGCGTTTGGAACATCTTCATTAGAAACATCATCTTGTTGGGATGCAACCTATCCTTTATGCCTCATTTAATGATCAATTTTAATGTTGAGAATCATTACCACCAAATATATTTTCTATACTATATTTTTCTTGATTCAATACATTATACCGATAGTGATCAGTTTCATGCACGTTGGTACCACATATGTGACACTATTGATTTTTATTTTGAGGCTTCTATTTATTTTTTGTTTATTTTATGACTACATTATGTTGTGGTCCCTTTCAAAACTTCTAACCATGGGAAGTTATCTAAAGATCAACAATTCATCTTCAATGTTATTTTGCACTAAATAGATTGCTTCTTAATGTTTGAGGAAATTCAGTATTTCCTCAAATGACACATTCTTCATTGTGAAGTTCAATATCATCACAAAAAGATAAGACCATGGAATAAAAACTTCTTAGAGTTATCAAGACCAATTATTTGTACTTCACCTTCCATCTTAGCACTAACAATTTTCTTCGTATTTCTGATGCTTGATGCAACAACTCCTTTACTTTCTCACCATATTCATATGAAGCATATGAAGCTTTGAATATAGATGGGGGAAATTTATCTTTTCCGTCACATTGTATATGGTGGACACAATGTTCTAGGCCTCCTTTTTTATCACATCTAAAACATGTTAGGAATTAGTTGTTGTAGAACTTTCATAATGTTTATAACATTTCATTTATTATAATGTGTGTGGTGTGCCTAGTTGAACCTAGAAGTATGTGCATAAATTTAGGATTCATGCTCTTGGGGCACTTTATGTGTTGTATATAACATTGAGAAATTTATTTAATGTGGGGTATCATGATTAAAAAATGTATTTAATTTAATATTAGGAAATATTACTAAAGTAAAAAATTATTATCTAATATTAAATGTGGGGTCAATGGTTTTTTAGTATCATGGTAGTAGTCAAATGGTTTTTATGCACTACCACTTGGTGGTTTTGTGTGAGATTGTTTCTATAAAATAAAATGCAAGGGTAGTTGTCTAGGCTAGATAGTTGGGGTTTTGAGTCTTCTTTTGAAGAGTGCATATGTGAAGTATGACATGGGATGTGTAGTTACATGATTGAAAACATAAAGGATGCATTGAAGAGGCTTGATGATTCAAATGTGTTCATGGAGGCTCTAAAAATGTATTCTAATGTTTATTGATGAACAATACATTGATCACAAATGCTTTTGGAGGCTAGGTTTTTCTCTCTATTATCATTTTCCTAGGGTATAACTTGTATCATTTTTCATGGG
Organism: Thuja plicata; assembly: GCA_018584345.1. Taxonomy (NCBI): domain Eukaryota; kingdom Viridiplantae; phylum Streptophyta; class Pinopsida; order Cupressales; family Cupressaceae; genus Thuja; species Thuja plicata. Next base: position 64,003 of record MU225675.1, read on the forward strand.
TATGTTGTCTATTCTCTTGTGTGTGGATTCTAAATATGTATTTGCATAAATTTCTATTTTGGATTATGCGGAAATTGTCATTATGTGGTTGCAAGTTTCCTTTTAGAACATGTTGTTGAACATTGTTAAAGATGCTAAGTATGATCAACATCAAGGCTTTCACTCTAGCCTTATCATACATCCTGTACTCATCTACATTAGTTGGATGTTGTAGTGCATCAATATAAATCCCTTATAGCTCTTCAAAGTGGACAATTGTGTGCATCTTCATCTTCAAAGTTTTATACTTGGGATTTTTAAGTGATTGGGAATATGAAAGGAACAATTTTTCGATAACATAATGACATCATAAACTAATCTTAAAAATTATTTATGCCACAAAAAATAAATTTATTATTAAATTTTTGACATACATTACTATTCATAGATGAAGAGAAGCTTGGATATGAGCTTGGTATGGCTGTGTAGTGAGACAAGAATCTAACATTTCTATCGGCAAGTCATTGCATTATCCCCTTGTCATACCCTTCTTTCATTGCATAACCCGGCCAAAATAACCTCACATACATCTCAAATTAAGGAATGAGTTGAATCCGGCCAAAATAACCCTCCAAAGAATAACCCGACAATAACCCAAGGACAAAATAACCCAGGGTCATAATAACCCAATCCAAAACAACCCATGGAAAAAATAACCCGTGGACAAAATAACCCTTTAAGATTATAGAGAAAGGAAAAAAAATTATAAATTACAAGTATATTTTAAAAAAAAAATTCAAAATTTCAATTAAAGTGTCAAATTATGACCAATGCCTCTTATATAATCTAAAATATTATTATTGTCATAACCATCAACTAGTCTTTTTAGTCTTTCTTTGAGTTCACAGTTTTTTTTCCTGCTTGGTTGTGTAGTGTGTTCAACGATATATTTCTCCATTTTATTCCCTTGGAGACCCTATTCTTTTTTCACTGCTTTGATGAATTTCTAGATTGAGCTATGCAATGATTTAAGCAATTCACTAAATCCTCTATGCCATCCCTCAATAGAATTATTGGTTTTGGGAAGATCGTCTTGAATAGTGGAATAATAGTTCCACATTATGATTGGAAACTTGGGTGACCGTCTGTTGCCTCTTCTAGTTAGTCTTCCAATCCATGTGTCTTCAAAATAATCAATTATGGGTTGCAAAGTCTCCTCATGTTCTATATAATAAGGATATTGTAGAAGTGTTTTGAATGCATTGATTACATATATCTGAGGCACAAAAGCTAATGCAACAAGTTTTTTTATCTCAAATGAAAATACTTCATCGATACTGTAACATGTTTGTAGACCTTCTTCTTGAACTTTCCTCTACAAGCACTGAGATAAATAGAAAAAGCATCCCTGAATAGTGACATTTGGAAAAATTTCAAAAATAGCTCCCTTGAAACCTAATTCAAAATCAATAAGTATAGTTTTTGGGTTTAGATCAGGTTGAATGTATAGGACAATAAGTATAGTTTTTGGGTTTAGATCAGGTTGGTGGTATCATAAGGGACAAAAAGGGAAATTTGATGTTGGCCTACATGGATAACCTAGGAATTCAAACTTCTAATATTGCTGAAGGTAGTAGTGGCTTACAATGGAATTGTTCTTTTTTTTCACAACAACATTAAAAAAAAATCAATGAAGGAGATGCAAAAAATGTCTAGTATGAGGCTTAGTGGGAAAGTGAATCCTATATGGGCTATCAAAGATATCATTTCTAAATGCCAAAATATTTTGTCCTTGATGACTCATGTCAAATTAAACCATGTCTTTAGGGAGGGGAACAAGTTAGAAAATAAATTGGGCAGCATTGGCCACTTTACAACCTCTATTCAAACATGGACCTCTTTGCATGATATCCCAAAATAAGTTCATGCCATCATCCTAAATGATCAACTCACACATGTTGCCTAAATATTTGAGTACTACCATTTTCATGATGGCCTTCCACATCATTTTTTGCAATCATTATGTATTAAAAATGCCTACCTTTTTTGGTAAGATTTTCATATTTCTCCCTATATTGTATTACAACAACATTATGAATTCTAGTCTTGGTTTCTATTTTCTTCCTGGCCTCACTTTGAATTCCTTCTCTAAGAGCTCTATGGGTGGATCTCATTCAAATAGAACTTGATACGTGTGATACATTAAAAAATGACACTAGTCTCTAGCCAATTCTGGTTAAGGGCAACCTTACCAACTATATAGCTCGGGAATGCATGACTTAGACCCCAATTTATGTGATAGCCTTCCATATCATTTTTTGCAATCATTATGCATTGAAAATGCCACCTTTGTTGGTAAGAGTTTCATATTTATCTATAGATTGTATCACAACAACATTTTGTATTCTGGTCTTGGTTTCTATTTTCTTTCTGGCCTCACTTTGAATTCTTTCACTCATAGCTCTATATTGGGGGGATCTCATTCAAATACAAGTTGATAAGTGTGATGTTTTAAAAAATGACACTAGTCTATAGCCGATTTAGGTTAAGGAAAACCTTTCCAACTACAAAGACATAATATAGGGTTTTGACCCTAATTTATCTAGTCTATGTATATGTAGATATGTAGAATTGTGTGTGTGTGTGTCTATATATAAATATATATATATATATATATATATATAGTTTACCCGCTGGGGTAACCTAGTTTACTGATGCATAGACGTTATAGGAAATACAAATATAGAATAACAGTCTTTATTGATCATTCATAACGTGAGTACATTTACAATAGCCACCAAATCATGATATCTTCGAAGAGCAAATACAATGTTTATATAGAACCCGAAGCGGTGCGACCAAACATCGTCACCCGTTCCCAACCTCTCGGTAGTAATTAAGTATCGTCGGTGCATATATAACACAACTAACAGCCGACATAATAAACCATATGGCTAACATCATCCCCCCTATAGAAAAGTCATCTCCGGACGACAACATGTCCGGAACCGAAACAAAATAGGAATGATGAACCACTACATACAAGAAGAAAAACATGCTACTCGGTCTCAGCTTTGACCAAGTGTGACAAATTTGCTGCTCAAATGATACTGCTTCCGTAGCCAATCTGTCTGCCATGCTGCCTTCTCCACATCCAACTACTGGGTACGCTGAGCCAAGTCTCGCTCTAGTGCCACCAATGGGGTGGTCATCTCCTCCCGAGCCCTCTATGCCTCCACCACAACAGCCTCATGTCAAACCGAGACATACTCTAGTACCTCAAAGCGTAGTACCCTTCTACCTCTCTCGCCACCACTGGCGAAAATCCATGCTTGCAACATCTCTCTGTCTCATCCTTCGTCGTGGTTGAAAACTCCTTTGTCATGGCTGAAAATTCCTTCGTCACGACTTAGAACTCCTTCGTCATGGCTGAAAACTCCTTCATCGTTGCTGAAAAAGCCTTCGTCGTGGCTGAAAACTCCTTCGTCGTGGCTGAAAAATCCTTCGTCATGGCTGAAAACTCCTTCGTCGCGGCTGAAAATTCTTTCATCATGGCTACTCTTGTCTTCTCCCGCTGGCTGTTTACCGTCAAAAGGTGGTAGTTCGGGCTTGTTTCTTTTTTTTTCTCGTGGCTTCCACCGTTCGGTGGACACCTTACAGTGGTTCCACCGACGACGAGCACCCTATGGGGGTTCAACTGTCAGGTGGTTCCACCGTTCGATGGTTCCACCGTGTGAAACTTCCGTTCTTCTTCTTTTTTTTAAAAAAAAAATATTATTGTCAACTATTTGCTTAGTGGTCACCCGACGGTGTGTGGTGGGCCCAGCGATCATGGTACAACTTCAACTTCAAACTGTTGACAGCGTCAGCTATGGGTGGCTTGTTGTGCCAATGCTTTCAACATCGTTGGGCCATGTCAGTTGCCCACTGTACCAACATCCATCGTTCGTCGAGTTTGTTAAGGGCATGCAAATGTTCCTGGAGGCTCTTCATGTCACCCAGTTTGTTGTAGAGTGCTCTTTGGAGGCTGGGCACCATAAATTCTGCAGGGACCACGGTCTCTCGCCCGAAAATAAGAAGGAGAATAAATATTTTGAAGGCTATGGCTACGGGGTTCCAACCATCATCGACACGAGTGTCATCACCGAGGTTTTCCCCTTTTGATTTTACCTCCTGGTATTTAATGGGTTCTTCCTTTGTAAACTGGTGTACCAAGGTGGCTTCCTCCACCCTAATGCTTAGCATGTTACAAGATGGTGTGAAGAACTCGTAATCTTCCATTTTCTAATGAAAGAGGCCATTCATTGAATCTCCATCATCCCCAGAACATTCTTCCAACTCCAACACCCCTTCATCATTGGGCTTCATTCTTCTTTGCCCTTCGTCTTCTCCCACTTTCTCTCCTTCAAATTATGAGTCTGAAGATGTTAACTCCTCGCTCACCATTTGCGTGTGGAGGTCAATCCTGTACTTCCTCCTTGCAGTCTCCATGGTGAGTGTGTTCCGCTTCCAGTTGTGGTTCAGCTTCACCGAGGTGAGCCACCCTCATCCCAAAATAGCATCGTACCCCATTTTCTTTAGTGGGATCACCATAAAGTCGAGTATGAAGGGTTGTGTCCCAATCATCATGCATTGAGCCATGAGGGTTCTGATGGGTTTGATGTTGTGCTGGTCGACGCCCAATAAGATGAAGGTCGGAGGCCACAGCGTGGGTTTCCCCAAATTTTTCCATGTCTCCTATGGAAGTACATTTACTCTAGACCCTCCACCTACAATGGTGTCTGTAAGAGTGGTGCCTAGGATTCCCATCTTGACGACTGCTAGGTACCTCCCATTGTTTACAGCAAGTATTATCGGGTCAATTACAGACCCTCTGCGGATGTCCGTACGTGTGGTATTTGGCTGCGTGGCCAGGTTCCCCAACAATGTCATTCCCAAGTGAGGCATGGTGTGAAGGAGGTCCTGGAGTTTCACCGGTACCTCTAAATTTAATAGTTGTCTCAGAATGTTTTGTTTTGCCTCCCTCCGACTGGAGGTGGTGGCCATCTCCCATGTTTCTTTTTGTGCCTTCATTGGCTTCTCTATTTCTTCCTTAGCCTCCTATGCCCGTTGTTTTTATGTTTGAGGGTCTAGATATGTGGCTTTATTTTCTTGCCCTCGGGTGACAATCAGTACCTTACTCGTGCTTCCATCTATGTCTAGCCAATTAATGCTAGATTTCGGGCAGCTGGCATCCTCGTGGTTGCCAGGACCACACCAGTGGCATAGCTTCTATGGGGTGTCGCCCTTGTCTCAGTCCCTTGCAAAGTAGCTCCACTGATTGCAAGCTCGGCACTGGATCACCAGCCGACCCTTGGAGTCATATTGTATTCGACGCCTTGTGTTCGTGTTGTGTTATTGTCCCTTCCACTACCGTGTCGGTTGCCTCCATACCCACCTGATGTAGATGGTTTCTCTTGGGTAAATAACACTTGTTTATTCCTTACTTTAATGTTGTATGGGCAATCCTTGGTGAAATGGCCTATGATCTAGCAAATATCACAAAATATAGTTTTGGGACATGACCCCTTCGTATGGCCGCTCTCCTTGCAGTCCGTACACCACATGTCATCTTCCCCCTTGTTTATACCCCCTTTCATGGTCTTGAACTCCTTCATCATTCTCTCCATGTCCTTTTGGAGTGCCATGAATTTTTTCTTTGACTCGCCATCGCTGCTACTGTCATCGTCCGCAGTGTCATCTTTGTCGGAAGAAGACTTGCTTCTTTTCTTCTTGGAGGTCTTATGTTCGCTCTCCAAGTCCATCACCCGATTATAGGCATCTTCATATGAAGTGGGGACACTATCTTCATTTTCCTTCGTAGGTTCGATTTCAGGCCCTCCATGAACCATCTTTTCTTCAGGCCATCCGCTGGCTGGCTCTCCATTTTTCCAACTAACTCCTTCAGTCGGCAACTGTAGGACCGCATAGTCTCCTTCTTGCCTTGTTTTGTACCATATATCTTAGAAATAATTTCATTGTCTTCCCTTAGGAGTCGAAACTCCTTCTGGAATTCTTTCTTGAGTTCATCCCAACTGGTCACCTTTGTTTTGTCCACATCAGAGTACCAATCGATGGCTACCCCTTTGAGTGTGGCGGGAAACTGTTTCACCCATTCTTCCTGGTTGACAACTCCATTCGCAGACCAGATTGTCTCACACGTATGACAATATCGTACTGGATCTTCCTTTCCATCTCCGTGGAATTTTAGCAACTTCTCCTTGTTAGTCGACATGTTTACTTTTCTAGGTATTGACTGCATTTGCAGCATCGACTGTGTTACAGGCTAGGATGGTACTGCTAGTATCAGTAATCAAAAAATGTTTGGTACTTTACCACTTGATGTCCCCAAACTACTAGAACTGTCCAGTCCTGGTGGGCTACTCTGATCCTTGTGCCCCTCTGTCACTTCGATACTCGCGATGGCAACAGTATCCTGAGCCTCCCTCCATATGGCTTCCTCTTCTTCCTTCCTTCGGGATTCTCTTGCTTCCGTTCGTGGGGTTAAGGTTAAGAACCCAAACAAGCTCCTTGTTTCCTCTAGGCAGTCCTCGTCACTTCTCCCGGCCTGCCGGTCAAATACCTCCAGACCCTCACCTTCACTTACTCCCTTTGGTAGTCCTTCAGCGCGTCTTTTGTATCTCTCCCTTCGCTCAGCTTGCTATTGTGCAAGTACGGATTTTCTAGCGGCTTGTTCCTCCTCGAGTTCCTTCTTTCTATTTTTATTCAATTGATTGGGCATGAATTCTTTGCTCACTTCTCCATAGGGCAATAATCAACACATTAATTTATTTATTTATTTTTTGCCTTCTCAAGTACGTTTAGGCAGCGGCGCCAAATGTTTACCCGCTGGGGTAACCTAGTTTACTAATGCATAGACATTACAGGAAATACAAATATATAATAACAAAGTCTTTATTGATCATTCATATCGTGAGTACATTTACAATAGCCACCAAATCATGATATCTTCGAAGAGAAAATATAATGTTTATATAGAACCAGAAGCAGTGCAACCAAACGTCGTCACCCATTCCCAACCGCCTGGTAGTAACTAAGTACCGTCAGTGCATACATAACACAACTAACAACCGACATAATAAACTATATAGCTAACATATATATATATATATATATATATATATATATATATATATATACACTCAAATTACATGCTATATATGAAAAACTATAAATATTTCTATGTTTTTTCAAAACATCAAAGATAACCTAATTAGAATATTTCTAAAATGAAGCTACAAAAAATGAAATATAGTTTTGACCATTATACTTAATATCCTATTACTTTTTGGAGGTTTCATCATCATTAACATCTTAAAAATATATAAGAATAAATCAATGCATTATCATGCTTATTTTTCTTGATTGCATTTAATTATTTTTAAGTGGATAAAAAATTTCATCAAAATTAAATAAATTCTGAAATATTACTATTTATTATTTTCTACCTCTTTATAACTTTTGAAAAAGTGATAATACAATAACATTTTTCCATCTTTCATGCATAATGAATATTTAGAATGATAAGCATTCACTAGTGATGGCTATTAAGAAAATATCATGACCTTATATTATTTATATATTTTTTGAAAATATCATATTCTAGACTTATAAAAAAGATCGTGGCATTGTATTGATTATATTTTCCTAAGAATAAGTTTAAATGATGGAGAACTATTATAATTATGAGATTGTATTTATTTATTTATTTTGATTTAAATTTATTTAAATGGAGATAAAAATTCTATTTTATCTATTTTGTTTTCATATTAAAATATATTTCATTTTGTTGATTAATTGGATTTCTCATTATTAAACAATATAAAAATTAAGTGTAATTCTTATCTTTGATTAATAAATATTTTTAAAAAATGTAGTTTTTTTATTCTATAAAATAATATGTTAATTTGTCTAAACTCTTTATTAACATGTCAAGAAATGCATGTTAAATGAGATAAAATTATTTGGATAAATTTAATTTTTATTATTATTTTCATCATCTTGTATTTGATTTTATATTTCATTGACATGTTATTAGTTGAATTCATGATCATTTAATTATGAATACATGTATTAAATGTGCTTTGAGTCATAAGATCTCTACCTTAAATTTCTTATATTTTTAAAAAATGATCTTATTTAAATAGTTATAAATGATGGAGAACTAATAAGATCTTGATTTTAGGGGTGACCCATTTAGAACAGCCTTGAAATGCCTTGTTGGTGAAGCCTACCATTAATATATGGAAATACATCATAATTTCTCAAATTATATACGATCCCCATATTTATGAAAATGTCTACATAAATTCCATAGTTTCTATATTTAAAAAAGCATAAATAAGTTGTTGAGTGAGTTCACAAAATTATTTGGTCTTATGTACATATCTTAAATATATTTTGATCAAAATATATTAAATAAACAATATTCTAGACCTACATATCAAAAATATTAAATAAACAATATTCTAAACCTACATTACCCAAACATCATATTATAGTTATAAACATGTAGTAATGCTACAAATTTACAGAAGTATATAACAGAAACATATTACAAGCAATGTTTCTTCATAAGTAAGATTTAAATATGGTATACTCCTTCAATCATTAAGTACTGATTGTATAACTAAGAACATTCAATTTATTTAGAGAAATTATCCAAGAGTGATTGACCAGACATTCGATAGAAAATAAAATTCTCCTCCCTCGCCATTGAAAAGATTTAAAAGGATGAAAATGTCAATTCCACTAAAGATGGCTGGAAGAGGGATGTCTCACTCAATATAGTGAGGTTTGAAGATGGATTTGCCTATGACCCCCTCTTGTCTAAATAGAGAAAGGTGTGAAGAAGAAATCGATAAGAACTACTTGACGAAGAACCTGAAAATTGATGTCTCAAGGAAATAACATTATGTTCTCTCCTCATAAAGGTGTGAAGAGGAAATCGATAAAGGTGTGAACAAGAAATCGATAACTACTTTATGCCTCATTGAATTCCTTCATAAGAAAATAACATTATGTTCTCTCTTGTGAGGGTATTTCAATTCAGATATGTTAAAAACAAAATTTGTTTTGGAGCATTTTTTAAAATCAACTTGATGGCTCTGCTAGGGTTTCATGCGTACGGCGTACTGTCTGTGTTTCCGCTCTGAGCCATCCATCTGTCAAACCGCATTTACTGCGGGATCCCTTTTGCATTAGGGTTAGCTTTTATTATGGCTTCGGCCAA
>MU225675.1:78228-104104 GCA_018584345.1 Thuja plicata
TGCTGAGGGCACGCCTCCTAGAGGCCTCCACCACGGTCGCAGTTCTTCAGCGCGCCGCTCGCACACTCCTCGGTCCCAGGCTCCTCGGCACCACTCTCCGAGAGGTGGTGGGGATGGATGGCGGCGCCGCTCGGCTTCTCCGCCTCGGCATTCTGGGTGGGCGCCGGCTTCGGCACAGTCTGCTCCTCCTGCTGCTCCTGATACTCGCCGGGGTTGGAATTGGCCTCCTGCCACCTCTTCCAAACTTCCCCGCCTGGCTCTTGCTATCTCCCCGCCTCGGGCGGAAGAAAAAGAAAAAGAAAAAGCAGATGATGATGGGTGGTCGCTTCTCGACCCTCCTGTCAATCCCACTAAGTCGTGGGGACCTGATGATAAAGATCCTCCGCCTTCTGCTACTGCTATTGCTGCCTAAATGGCCTTATGTTTTTTTTTGATGAATAGTCTTCGTTTTCGGCTTTTTGCCGTGTGAACTCTGCGGGGTGATTTTTATATCCCCCGGCCCCTTTTTTGTGGATATGTAACTTTAATATTTTTTAATAGAAAAGGCACTATTCATAAAAAAAATCAACTTGATGGATTGGCTAAATGGTTGTTTTGTAGTGTCTGCTTTGTTTTGTACTATTTCATTGCTATTTTGGAACCTTTCAAAACCCTATTTAGTCTATTTTGGTATTTTAGCTTTTGGCTCTTTCCAAACTTTTTGGATGGTTTTCATTTCTATTCTAGAATAGGTTGGGGGTCTTCCCCACTTACATTAATAAAAAATATTGTGTGTGTGTGTGTGTGTGTGAGAGAGAGAGAGAGAAGGGATTTATTAAATCATTATACAATAGGAAAAAGCTAAAAAGATAGTATTACATTTCTTATGCTAATTATTTTATGATTATTAAATATATTTATATTTTCTTAAGAAAAGATTGGTCAAAGAATTTTGGTTTCTTATGGAGTTTTATGGTTTCTTTAAGAAACCTTTCATGATATTTTTCTAAAAATAAATTATTTAATTTCATGATTTATTTCATAATAATTGACATCTCTAATTTGATTTCATTACGAAAAATGTATATGTATCATTATCCAAATTTATAAATTTTAATCAGGGATAACTTTAAGAAACCCCCTCTTAGGAAAAAGTGTAAAAGTCTGGGGAATCGTACATTAATTTAGGGGCAAAATTTTATTGATGATGGCGAAGTTTTTTTCCAAATTAGGAAAATAATATAAAGGCGTAGGCGATTGTTTCCTGCCGAATGAAAATTTCATAAAATCGTGGCGAATTATAAATTAATGTGGGGAAAAATATATAATATATGAAGCGAATTATTTTCTTGTGAAGGTAAAAAAAATATTTGTACTTGCTATTTTTATGTGTCGTTTGAAAATATATTTATTTTATTGGCTAATCTATCATTAATTATGGGAAAAATAAATATTATATTTGGCGATTTTCAAAAGATGGGACTCATTAATGCGTCATGTGGGCCAACGCCAACTAATATTAAATGTCTTATTTGAGACCGTTTGATTATCGTAGATCAATGGCTGAAGTTTAATTTCAGCCCAATTTTGTGAAAGAAACAAAGTTTTCCAAGAAGTCACCCAAATAATGGCACGTAACATTGTAATTAATGCAACGTGCAGAAAATATCACTTTTATTTGTTGTGAATATAACTGATCACACATTGGACACATAACCTAATTAGGTATTGTTAAATGTATTATTTGAGATCATTTGATCATCCTAGATCAATGGTTGAAATTTAATTTCGGACTGATTTTGGAAATACATGTCAGGTAGTCACATCAAATGACAAGCCAAAAGTTAATGGGACAGGGACTCGCGATAGTGCGACAGTGCCAAAGACCGTTGGATGAGCACAGATCAACGGTGTGCAGTGTATTTTGGGCCGAAAGGGAAAAGAAACCCCATTTCTGCAAACCTATTATGAAATAATGTAAATGAACTTGAATCACAGTCATAGAATAAGTATCACTTACCTTTGCCTCAAATTAAAATGTAGCAATGCAGTCGTGACTCACCAATGCAGTATTGAGTATACAATTCCACTCAATAGTCTGAAACTTCACTACGATCAAATATAGAGATATCATAATGTTTGTACATACTAATCCTTATTCAGAAAATTCGGTGAGAGGTATTAGGTATACAAATATTTGGGCAAGCCTGTGTAATTATAACACGTCTTTTGTTATTTTCGAGGCAATTATGGGTCGTCCAATACCTTCCCATGATTAATAAAGTTGGCTAAATTACATCGGTTAGAGACACATCCGTAAAATGCCAGGCAAATATAGGCCGTCGATTTGGGGTCACTTAAAAATTATAGGCGAATGTTGTAAATTTATGGGGACCAAAATTTATATTCCATTGGCTATAATGTGTAAGAAATAGAAAAATTAAATAAACCGATGGACGATGGGCCCGGGATTTGGACCCAATATTAATAAATGTCGGGCGATAGGGTCAATCCAATATGTGAAAAATATTCGCCAATTCTGGGGTCGCCGACATGCAACATTCGCTAAATGGCGAATAATCGGCACTAAAGTTTTTGCTGATTTTAATCACTATGATAAGCCTTTAATTTTACCATCATTCTTTCCTAACTATACTTGTAATATTTTTTTAATTTTGTAGGTGAAAGGATATAATTATAGAGTTAAAAGAAAGTATGTTAACACAAGAATGATGCTCAAGAATTGTTTTCAATCTATATATTATGTCTTCTTAATAAATCATTCATGATGGATTGTATTATTATGCTTCAATAGATCACCTGATGGCCATATTGTAATTTACTTCAATAGCTCACCTCATGGCATTGACATTCTTTGTGTAAGGGAATCACACAAAAGAGAAGATACCTATGCTACTATCTTTTTGGTGCACAATGTAAAAAGAGTGAGAAGTTTTTTTTTTAAATTGCACCCAACCTAACTATTTCTCACTTGTAAGAATATATATCAGTAATTTGACATGTTTTATTAATTTTTTTTCTTTTCAATTTAATATTTTTTATGTTTCACTAATTTTGATATCAACTTAGGTATTCTAAAAACATTAAAGGAAAATAATTTTTTTGTAACTTTACAATCTCAAGATTTATTATTTTTAGAATATTAGACATTTCATATAGATGGAAAATTATGATACAAATATATTAAACTATGTGGAGAGGTATGATACAAATATATTAAACTATGTGGAGAGGTTTGTTCAAAGGAAGTTTCATTTCTCTACATTTTACTTAGACATCACACTTTTCAACAATCAAATAGTCAAAAGTAATTTTACATGCACTTCATCCCTATTAAAAGAATGTAATTAATGAAGTTTATTACTTTGCTACATATTGAATAAATTAATCTTCACTAAAAGAGATCAAGTTATTAAACAGTGTAAAAGACCAACTGAGAAAACCTAATTTAAAATAGAGCTTTGGTGCTTCTTATCTAACATCCCAACCTAAAGGGGCAAAGTCAATGCAGGAGACGACCTTAAATCCCCAAAATTATCAAAATCTTCTAGGAGTGGAAGTGTTTGAACCTACCATCCAGCATGATGTACTTCATGAGAACCAGTGCCACATCCTTCAATTCCCTTGGAAGATCTTCTCTATCGATCCCATTTTGTAATGTCATACGCTCTCCCTTGGAAACAAAAACCTTTTGAAATCTTCCTTGTAGTGGCCCATGGAAATTTTAGGGAAGGTCACATCTTCAACAATTAACCCATTATCCATGCCAATATTCTCCACTGAGACCATGAAAGAAGCCCTACCAATAGAAATAGAACCCTTGTCCTAGGCATTTGTAAATTTATTAGATAAATTAGGGTTGAAGCCCTGTAATCCCTCTTTGTAGTTGGCAAGGTTTCCCTTAACCTAAATGGCTATAGACTAGTGTTGTTTTTTAAAACGTCACACTTATCAATTTTTGTTTGAATGAGATCCCCACAATATAGAGCTATGAATGAAGGAATTCAAAGTGAGGCCATAAAGAAAATAGAAACCAAGACCAGAATACAAAATATTGTTGTGATACAATCTATAGATAAATATGAAACTCTTACCAAAAAAGGTGGCATTTTCAATGCATAATGATTGCAACAAATGATATGGAAGGCTATTAGATAAATTGGGTTCAAAGCCATGCATTTGCTCTATATAGTTGGCAAGGTTTCCCTTAACCAGAATCGGCTAGAGACTAGTGTCATTTTTGAATGCATCACACATATCAAGTTCTATTTGAATGAGATCCACCCATAGATCTCTGAGAAAAGGAATTCAAAGTGAGGCCAGGAAGAAAATAGAAACCAAGACCAGAATAAAAAATGTTGTTGGGATACGATCCATGGAGAAATATGAAAATCTTACCAAAAAAGGTATGCATTTTTAATACATAATGATTGCAACAAATGATGTGGAAAGCCATCATGAAAATGGCAGTACTCAAATCTTTAGGCAACATGTCTGAGTTGATCATTTAGGATGATCTGTCATGAACTTATTTTGGGATATCATGCAAAGAGGTCCACGTTTGAATAGAGGTTGTAAAGTGGCCAATTGCCCAATTTATTTTCTAACTTGTTCCCCTCCCTAAAGGCATAGCTGAATTTGACATGAGCCATCAAGGAAAAAAAAATTTGGCTTTTAGAAATGATGTCTTTGACAACCCATATAGGATTCACTTTACCACTAAGCCTCATAGTAGACATTTTTTAACCTGATCTAAACCCAAAAACTATACTTATTGATTTTGAATTAGGTTTCAAGGGAGCTATTTTTGAAATTTTTCCAAATGTCACTATTCAGGGATGCTTTTTCTATTTATCTCAGTGCTTGTAGAGGAAAGTTCAAGAAGAAGGTCTACAAACATGTTACAGTATCGATGAAGTATTTTCATTTGAGATAAAAAAACTTGTTGCATTAGCTTTTGTGCCTCAGATATATGTAATCAATGCATTCAAAACACTTCTACAATATCCTTATTATATAGAACATGAGGAGACTTTGCAACCCATAATTGATTATTTTTTGGGTTTAGATCAGGTTGGTGGTATCATAAGGGACAAAAAGGGAAATTTGATGTTGGCCTACATGGATAACCTAGGAATTCAAACTTCTAATATTGCTAAAGGTAGTAGTGGCTTACAATGGAATTGTTCTTTTTTTTCACAACAACATTAAAAAAAAATCAATGAAGGAGATGCAAAAAATGTCTAGTATGAGGCTTAGTGGGAAAGTGAATCCTATATGGGCTATCAAAGATATCATTTCTAAATGCCAAAATATTTTGTCCTTGATGACTCATGTCAAATTAAACCATGTCTTTAGGGAGGGGAACAAGTTAGAAAATAAATTGGGCAGCATTGGCCACTTTACAACCTCTATTCAAACATGGACCTCTTTGCATGATATCCCAAAATAAGTTCATGCCATCATCCTAAATGATCAACTCACACATGTTGCCTAAATATTTGAGTACTACCATTTTCATGATGGCCTTCCACATCATTTTTTGCAATCATTATGTATTAAAAATGCCTACCTTTTTTGGTAAGATTTTCATATTTCTCCCTATATTGTATTACAACAACATTATGAATTCTAGTCTTGGTTTCTATTTTCTTCCTGGCCTCACTTTGAATTCCTTCTCTAAGAGCTCTATGGGTGGATCTCATTCAAATAGAACTTGATACGTGTGATACATTAAAAAATGACACTAGTCTCTAGCCAATTCTGGTTAAGGGCAACCTTACCAACTATATAGCTCGGGAATGCATGACTTAGACCCCAATTTATGTGATAGCCTTCCATATCATTTTTTGCAATCATTATGCATTGAAAATGCCACCTTTGTTGGTAAGAGTTTCATATTTATCTATAGATTGTATCACAACAACATTTTGTATTCTGGTCTTGGTTTCTATTTTCTTTCTGGCCTCACTTTGAATTCTTTCACTCATAGCTCTATATTGGGGGGATCTCATTCAAATACAAGTTGATAAGTGTGATGTTTTAAAAAATGACACTAGTCTATAGCCGATTTAGGTTAAGGGAAACCTTTCCAACTACAAAGACATAATATAGGGTTTTGACCCTAATTTATCTAATAAATGTGCAAATGCTTAGGACAAGGGTTCTATTTCTATTGGCGGGGCTTCTTTCATGGTCTTAGTAGAGATGATTACCATGGATAATGGGTTAATTGTTGAAGGTGTGACTTTCCTTAAAATTCGATGGGCCACTACAAGGAGTATTTCAAAAGGTTTTTTTCCAAGGGAGAAGGTACGCCATCTGCAAAATGGGATTGATAGAGAAGATCTTCCAAGGGAATGGAAGGATGTGGCATTGGTTTTCATGAAGTACATCACCATGGATGATAGGTTTAAATACTTCCACTCCCATTTATTTCCTATGTTAAATTATTTTCAACATGGGGCCAAATTCAATTTTACCTAAATTAGATTTTCTCTTCCTTGTCCTTGTTGCTGCCTACCACTAGGGTTAAGGGTCAATGCCTACAATTTCTTAGAACTTTTTTATATATTTTTAAACTTATTAGTAGTATCTATCCTTCTTATGAAAGGTTGATAGGATCAAACAAGACTTTCTAAGACCTAGACAAAACCTTTGTTAACTATATCATTTCAAAGACCCCCCCCCCCCTCCTCGCTAACCTTGGATGATTTAAACTAAATTTCGATGGTTCCTCTATAGGGAACCCAGGTCAAGCGGGTGGAGGTGGTATCATAAGGGACAAAAAGGGAAATTTGAGGTTGGCCTACATGGCTAACCTGGGAATTCAAACTTCTAATATTGCTAGGGTAGCAGTGGCTTACAATGGAATTGTTCTTTCTTTTCACATTAACATTCAAAAAACAATCATTGATGGAGATGTAAAAAAATGTCTACTGTGAGGCTTAGTGGTAAAGTGAATCCTATATGGGTTGTCAAAGACATCATTTCTAAAAGCCAAAATATTTTTTCCTTGATGGCTCATGTCAAATTCAGCTATGCCTTTAGGGAGGGGAACAAGTTAGAAAATAAATTGGGCAATTGGCCACTTTACAACCTCTATTCAAACGTGGACCTCTTTGCATGATATCCCAAAATAAGTTCATGACAGATCATCCTAAATGATCAACTCAGACATGTTGCCTAAAGATTTGAGTACTGCCATTTTCATGATGGCTTTCCACATCATTTGTTGCAATCATTATGTATTAAAAATGCATACCTTTTTTGGTAAGATTTTCATATTTCTCCATGGATCGTATCCCAACAACATTTTTTATTCTGGTCTTGGTTTCTATTTTCTTCCTGGCCTCACTTTGAATTCCTTTTCTCAGAGATCTATGGGTGGATCTCATTCAAATAGAACTTGATATGTGTGATGCATTCAAAAATGACACTAGTCTCTAGCCGATTCTGGTTAAGGGAAACCTTGCCAACTATATAGAGCAAATGCATGGCTTTGAACCCAATTTATCTAATAGCCTTCCATATCATTTGTTGCAATCATTATGCATTGAAAATGCCACCTTTTTTGGTAAGAGTTTCATATTTATCTATAGATTGTATCACAACAATATTTTGTATTCTGGTCTTGGTTTCTATTTTCTTTATGGCCTCACTTTGAATTCCTTCATTCATAGCTCTATATTGTGGGGATCTCATTCAAACAAAAATTGATAAGTGTGACGTTTTAAAAAACAACACTAGTCTATAGCCATTTAGGTTAAGGGAAACCTTGCCAACTACAAAGAGGGATTACAGGGCTTCAACCCTAATTTATCTAATAAATTTACAAATGCCTAGGACAAGGGTTCTATTTCTATTGGTAGGGCTTCTTTCATGGTCTCAGTGGAGAATATTGGCATGGATAATGGGTTAATTGTTGAAGATGTGACCTTCCCTAAAATTTCCATGGGCCACTACAAGGAAGATTTCAAAAGGTTTTTGTTTCCAAGGGAGAGCGTATGCCATTACAAAATGGGATTGATAGAGAAGATCTTCCAAGGGAATTGAAGGATGTGGCACTGGTTCTCATGAAGTACATCATGCTAGATGGTAGGTTCAAACACTTCCACTCCCAGTTATTTCCTATGTTAAATTATTTCCACCATGGGGCCAAACTCAATTTTCCCTAAATTAGATTTTATCTTATTTTCCATTGTCGATACCTACCACTAGGGTTAAGTGTCGCCTTCCTCTTCACCAAGGTCTTATTTATAGTTGTATACTTTTCATTTAGTCATCTCTCCTAGTTTTGGCCCAAAGCCTTCTACCTCTATAAATATCACTCTCTTTGTCAAGCTTTCTAGTCTCAAAGAGTCAAAAGGGGTCTCCTTGTGTCGTCTGAATACCCCCTAGTTCAGCTACAAGGGCTAACCCTTAAAGAAATACCAAAATGAAAAATATGTCTAAGAGCAAGAATGTGGCACAAAAGGAGGTCCTTGGTGTTTCTGATGGCTCTTCTTCATCCTAAATAATTGGGTTGGATTAGGCACCTAAGAATTCCCCCTCAAACCAAAAAAAATTGGGCCCCGAGCATCTTCACCTAACCCTACTACTCCCCCTTCCCTTGCTCTATCTTCCAATGAGGTTAAATTATTAGAATTACTAGAAGTGGTAGACAAATTTAACAAGTTGTGTGTGACCTATAACAAAAAGAATGAGATGATCAAATGGACACTGGCTCAATTATATATGATAAAAAATAAAATTAATATGCTCGAGGCCTTGGTTGAAGTGGATGCTAGAGCTATGACTGATCTGAAGCAGTGCATGATGAGAGGGATTGGGAAGCAACTGACAACCTTTCCAATAGGCTCAATAACTGGGAAAATATTGAGGAGCAGATTCATGAGCTCTATGATTTAGTTCCCTCTAAGGAGGAGAAAAGGGAAATATTCTATTCTATTTCTAATATTAAGAATGACCAAGAGGACCTCAAAATAAATTTGAAAGAGGTTGTTGATTTTAGCAAAGAGATAATGACCAAGACTTCAGACTCTCTTTAGATTCTTCAATCTGAATTAGAGCACAAGCATGCGAAAATAAAAAGCAAGGAGATGACATATAGCTTGGTGATGGAGGTTTCTAATGCTTTGGCCCCTAAACAAGGTAATCAAAAAAAGGATTCTATTTGAGTTTGCTAAAGGAGCTCAACCAAGACTGGAAGGTTATTAAGCCACTTAACCTCTAGGCTCTCATTTTGGGGTGGTTTATTTTCAGTTGTAGTGCTTGCTATTACTTTTGCTAATGATTCTTTAGTTCTATTTAGGTTTTTTTTTTTCCTTTTCTCGGTGGTCTCACTCCTTGTGAGTCCCCTTCTCTTCCACATTTTGTCTTTTTTTGTAAGGGTTCAGACCCTCTCCCAATTTATGTAACCAAAACTATATCATTTCCAAGAAAAAAAACCTTATTTTTCTTTCCTTTAATTTTCTTAGATGAGGAATTAACTCTTGTGAATCTGATAATTTCATATTGTACAATTTTGTGATGAGAGTTAGTATTCACACATCACTTAAATTTTTATATGTACTTTTAAAGATAATTTATACTTTGACTCCTATTTTCTCATTGTAAATTTCTAACTAGCTTCCTCAGTTTTTGTAAGATTGATTGATACTATCACCTTTTTATCTCTTTCATCCCATCTTCTTACCCTTTTCTAAGGTTGTTGGTCTTTGTTCACTACCATCAACAATTTCATAATGATTTTGAAGTACCTGAAAAATCTTTGTATGAAACATCTGAAAGTACTATAATTTTTTTTTCATTTAATTTAATTATAAATTAAAGAATATCAGTGAGCTCCATTGTAGTAAATTCTTTCTTTTCTGAGATGAGAATGAAATTAAAAATAATCTTCAAACTTTTTTAATGCACAATTTTTTTTGTCATTTAAAAAAAATGGAAATCACTCACCAATTTTCATAATGATATTCTTTTGTTACAATATTGTTCACTTCCCGTCACTAAAATGCTTATGCTGTTCAAACGAATCACAACCTCAATAGTCCAAATTACAAAATTTACAAACTTTTTAAAACAGAAAAACATCAAATAGAAAATACCTTTTATTTGTATTGAACTCAACACTATCTTAAATAGAAATTGCGACTATTGTAAATAACATACTACATTATGGATGATAGAGGACTGCTAATAAATGTTTGAAAGGAAACAGAAGAGGTTCATAGCAGGTGTAAGAGTAACAGTCATAAGACAAACAGAGAGTAAATAACATAAAACAGTATTGCTGAAAGAGGGCCATAGTAGCTGTAAGACTAACAGTCATAAGACAAACACATAGTAAATAACATACAACAGTGTTGCTGAAAGAGGGCCATAGTAGCTGTAAGAGTAACAGTCATAAAACAAACAAGGAGCAGCATGCTGACATAAACCTGTGACAATGAATTGTGTGGAAAGTAAGGCCGGATCTAAACCAGTGGCTTTAATCTCCTCCATCACTATGTGAATGGCTGGTAAGGCCTTGGACCTAAACTCTTCTATCACTTTATCATGACCTCTCACTATCTGTATGGGCCTGTTCCACATCTTTCATGAAAAGGACACAGGTCTTAACAATCCATGTGAATTGACAGTTATCACAATCCATGTGATCTTTAAGCATTTCGGGGAGGCGCTGAAGTTAGGGCAACTTTATGTTTTGGTTTCTTTAATCTTCAATACTAAATTCATATGTTTTCTAATCAGATGCAGTAAGTCCTTCATCACTGCGTTCTCAGTAGGAGCATAAAAATAGGTATTTCTAAATGGGTATGCATTGTTTTCGTATCGCCAACCTTAAGCTTGCCTTGAATCATAATATTTCCTTCATTACTTACTACATGACAGGAAATATAATTCACGCTGTAGAAGAAAAGGCGAATGTTCATAAATGGAGAAATGAAATCCACCGTCGAAGTAGTTATTATCAACATATGGACACCCAACTCATAGAATCAAATTGGCATGTTATCTCGAGATTGGAAAATATGTATTGGATTTATTCATGAATGCCAACTCCATCAATACCCAATCTACAACACTGCCCAAGTTTGTTAAGTCTGTCACATTTGAAATCGACAAGAGAGGACACGTCGGTTGCCTGAATCATAAATCTAAATACTGATTTTATTCGTTTTGGAAAATTAAAAGCTTTTTTTAATAATTTATTTTTCATTATTCTCAAGGTTAGTTCACTGTTGTATTGTTGTATTAGGTAGTTCAGGTCGTGGGTTCAATTCTTGATTTGTCTAAGATGTATGGATATGGATAGGGTCAGTTTAAGGAGAACCCTTTCTAAAGAGCTAAGTTCTTATGGCCGCCTTAAACATTATTTCTCTTTCATGAACCATACATTTTAATAGATTAACCCTGTATTAAATAATTTAAATATCAAAATATAATTTAAGGGGAGTAACAAACTTATAATTAGAGTTTAAATTTTAGGTTTATTCTTGCAAACTTCAAGATTGAACAAAGTCAAACTGGAAAGTAACATCAAAATGAATTAAACAAATAAGGTGTTGGTTTTGAGTTAGGCATGGATTATATTAAAGTGTAACAATGATGAGTATGGTGAATGTCTATGAATTGATCTATATAAAAGTAAACAAAGATGAATATGCACTAGGAAACCAACCAAAATTAGTATAATAATATTTTGTTTCTCAATGAGTTCTTGGATTAAGATGTTCCCATCAAGGTGGGTTCAATAGTAAATTTGAAATAGAATACGTGTAATAATTGCACCTTTACAATAATAAAGTATTACATAAAATCAATAAAATATATTAGTAAATGACAACGTAATGAATTAAATAATGTTTAAAATAATTTGATAGGAAATATACATTTTAAATAAATTTAATAGTAAATATATGAATTTATAATTAAATTAGAAAGGAGAATGATTGACTTTTAATGTATCTCAATAGTGTTTCCTATAAATAAAAATTTCAAATATATCTTATTTATAAAGGAATTAAGATAAGAGACACATTTACCTCCTACCACTTTAGTGTCACCACATTAGATAGATATACAAAATATGTGTCAACTAACTTCTAATCAATTTATTTTATTTTATTGTTGACTAATGTTGGTTAACAAATTTGTCTTCTTATTAAAAGTGAATTCTTCATCACTCTATTTTATGCCTAATTAACCAAGATAAATAACTATTAACAATAATTGGATAAGTTATATGGAAAATAACTTCTATCTAAATTTTAAAACAACTCCCTTATATGATTAGATTTTGACTTGTTTTTAAAAATAATAGAATTTAACATTTATCTAGATTGACTCAGACACATGCGAGGATTACAATAAAAATGAGGAGTTCTAGAA
Organism: Thuja plicata; assembly: GCA_018584345.1. Taxonomy (NCBI): domain Eukaryota; kingdom Viridiplantae; phylum Streptophyta; class Pinopsida; order Cupressales; family Cupressaceae; genus Thuja; species Thuja plicata. The sequence continues at coordinate 90,625 of MU225675.1, forward strand.
GATTATCACTGATGGTCAAGTTGATATAGTTACATTGAGGGTATGAAGGGTTTCAACCCTGATCTTTCCTAGAAGTTTGTTGAGTCCTAGGAGGATGGGAAAGTCACCATTGGTGGGGTTTCCATTGTCATTTTGGCGGAAACCATTGCTGCAATAACTGGTTTGAGTATGGAAGGTAAAGAGGCGCCCTGTAAATCCAAGGCGAATTATAAATATGAATTTCAATGCTTCTTAGACCCCGGTGAGAAGGTGCTAAGACTGCAAAATGGGTTCAACAGAGAGCAGTTGTCGGGTGATTGGAAGGTTTTCATGTCGATTCTTATCAAGTTCATCACCTTTGAAGGTAGATACAAACACTTCCACTCCCATTTATTGCCTATGCTAAATCACTTTGAAGAGACATGAAATTTATCTCTTCTTTAACCCAATCTATGACTAAGGTCAAGGACAAGGAGGGGATCCCTCTTCACCAGGGCCTCATCCCAAGACTCTACAATTTACACCTCAACATTATGCCTCAATCTAGCCCTAGTCCCGTTCTTTCGATTGAGCTAAATTACCCCACTTTTAGCCCTATCCAGTCTCAAGCCAAAGCTTTGCCTATCATCGCCTCTCCTAGCTCTAGCCACGTCAACCCTTTCCGTAAAGAAAAGATCAAGGCCCTAGGTTTGGACCAACTCAAGGTTGATGACCATTCAAGGAATGTTACTGTTAACCTATTGGATGAGTCGGCCTCCACTTGGTCCATTGAGTCTATGTGGACCCCTAAGAACTCCACCACAAACTCCCCCTCTTAGACTATTTTTCCTTCTTCCCCTAAAACACACTTCTATTATCCTGGAGATCTTGTCATTTCTAGAAGCACTTCCCCCTCCAAGTTATCCACCTCCCCTGGGGGTTTGTCTGAATTGGAGTATGTTGGGAAAAAGGTGGATGAGCTATACATCTATCTGAACATACAAAAAGTTTAGAGAAAATGGCTCATTGTTCAGCTCCAGATCGCCAGAAGAAAAATTAATAAGCTCAAAGCTAAGGCAGAAGCTAAGAGGAAAGCTGAGGACTGGACTAAGGGGAAAGGGGATGTGAGCCTGTGAGAGATCATTGATGATTTTTGGGAGAAAATAATTAATTGGGAGCTCATTGAGGACCATATTATTGAGTTGAAGAGCCAGGTCCCGTCTGAGGAGGAGAAAATAGAAATGATCAATGCGCTGGATAATATGAAGGATAATCAGTCCCATCTCAGAAAATAGTTGGTTGAGTTTTCTAACTATAGAAAGTCTATGATGGAAAAGACCAACCTCTCTATCACTTCCATCCAGACTAAGTTGAAGGAAAGAAAGATGAAGTGGAAGAATATGAAGGATAGTTTGTAGGTGGTGACTCGGGAGGATATTGCCTTTGGTGTTTTTGCTTCTTCTTGACATCCTAAATGCACCTCCTTCCTCGAGAAGATGAAGGAGCTCAACAATTTTTCACTGGTTCTCGGTGGTGGTTCACCTGATTTTTGGGTCTCCTAGTCCTTGGTGCTTAGTGCTGGTTTGGTGTTTTATCTTTTTTGTTATTTTTGCTCCTAGCTTAGTTTCCATTTTAGTTTTGTTTCTTGAATTCACTGTTGGTGAATTCTCTCTAGTCTGTCTTTTTTAGAATTGATGTTACTTTATGTTGGGTTCAGGCTCTTTCCCAATTTATCTAATCAGAACATTTATCCATATCAATTTAATAAATGTAGTTAAGATATCTTAAAAAAAATGAATTTAAATCTAGAAATAAATATAGAATCTAATATACAGATTAAACAATTAGTTAAGTAGCATGAATTTGGATGAAAGATTTCAGCATATAGAAAGGGAAATGAACATCATGTAAAACAACTACCACTTTCACACAAATACATATAATTGAATATGAATTGAAAAAAAAATACTTTCAATTGATTTAAATTCATGAATATCTAGACTTACAAACACATATACTCACAACTCACAAACACATCGTCTCTCAAATTCCCTTTGGACCAACCCAAAAATTTGTATTTATTTGTAAGAATAATTTGATTGTAGTATTGTTAGATCATTGGTAAAGCTGAAAGTCATGAACAAAAATTCAAAAATTCCATATTGGCAATGGAAAATTGTCATCTCCACATCCTTCTCCATAATACAAATTTGATGATACCTAGATCTCAAATTAATTTTTGAGAAGTAAACTACTCTATGTAACTCATCTATGTATTCATCTATCCTCAAAATGAGGTGCTTATATTTAATTATTTTCTTGTTCAAAAGGGTAAGTGTGAGAAGTTGAGTCTCAATTCGAGGGAAGTTTCCCTGATCTTGAGAATGTCGTTAGAAACAAGCATAAAAATATTATATTTATGTAATGGGTACACATTTTATAACAATGTGTGTTATTTAAAATTTGAATTCACCTCTTGCCCTTTGTATTGGGTTTTGGGACGAGATACGCTTGGTGGGACCAAGCCTATGCCCTGGACTTGCAAATTAATGGCTAAAACATTAGAACCTAGAAATTCAGCCTTGCCATAATTTTTTGAAGTCCTGGTTGAATTTTTTGACGAAACCAAAACCCATTGGACTTCTCACCGTGCAGAACTAAAAAATTTAATTTTTTTAGGGGATTTGATTAATTTTATTTTTTTGTATTATTTATAGAACAAATTGGTACATAAACTTCAAATAGCAAGTTTGTCCAAAATTTAAATGACTTTTTTGTTTTTACATTTTTTGCAAAAGAAATTATACAAAATCAATCTATACTTAATTCTCTTGAAGATTTAAAAAAATGAAAAGTTTAGGTCAATTTATGGTGGTTGTACACTAGAGGTTTCCAAAATGGATATTAGGGTCAATAAAAAAAACATTCAATAATAAAAAAATGCTAATCAATCTTTAGTGTCTTAGGTATCTTTCCCCGAAAGGATTTACAAAAACACTTTTATTTAGGTCAAAATATGTTGGTTGTACACATGTATGGTTTGGTCCTGAAACAAACATTTTGAAAAAGTGGTTTTACACACGCTTACTAAAACCTTATTTCTACCATGTGTGTATTGAAAAAAAATTAAGTATTTGAAAATTAGACCCCAAGCACTAAATTTCCTGTTACTAAAGTTTTTTGAGATTCAATCTTTAAGTTCCTTAAATTTTTACATCAATTGAGATAAAAATTGAAAATCAAGGAAAACATTTCCATTTTTTGCCCAAAAGTGGAACTCAATTTCTTGCAGGAACCCATTAAGCTTTCTGATATTACTTTTAGCTGACTACATAGATTCTAGCAACCCAATTTGAGTTAGAATGATTTTGCAAAAATGAGCTTTGTCCGAAAGCACATGGCATGCATTTGGCACTAAATTTTTTGGTGAAATATTTTTACCTAGAACCATATAATAAAAGTTTTTCTCTTACAAATTTTGTCCATCATTATTGAACTCCCATGAAATGTTTTGGGTGAAAGGGTTTCAATTGAAAAGGGTAGGTAAAAATCCATTTCAATCAAAGTCGTCTATGTAGTTGCTTGTGCAATAGCTTAACTCCTCTATTGGGGCAAATTGAAAAAAAAAATTCAACTTTAACTCTAAATATTTCCAATTAGGAGAACGTTCACGAAAATATAAAATATTATTTTATCGAGACTAGTGGGTCCCATGATGGGCCTTTGGAATCTATTTTAAGGAGTGGGAGGTCCTATGAAGCCAAATAAAATCTTCTACATGATTAATTAGAACATTTTTCTAAAAACTAGCAGCCACTACATTTTAGGGCTATAGATTCCAGCGGGTGTAAAAGGTGTGGGGCTAGAAATTGCCCCACCAACTTAGAATTTTTTATGCCACTTGTCACTCATATGAAGTTTTTCAATTTTTATCAATTTTTAAAATATTTTTTAAACTCATGTGAATTGAATATGCTAAATAACAAAATTCATGAGACCACCAGTGTCCATAAATTTTGGAGCTAAATTTTTTTAAGCCCAAATCACACTATGAAATTCATGAGACCGTTCGCTTTAAAATAATCCTAAAAATCTCAACAAACCCACTCAATTTGTTTTTGGAAGCCCCCCTCCACGTGACCTGGCTTTAGAGTCTATGATGCTAAAATAAGTGTTTTTTGATAGTTTGATTTGTTTTAAATAAAGAGACAAAAGTTGACATCATATGCTTGGCTCTTGATGATAGTAGAAGTTGTTATTGTTTATTTGGACTTGTTGATGCATTCAATGAACACTCTCAAATCTTAGAAATCAAATATAAATAATGGTTCATACAATTGATAAGCCCATCTAGCTTCCACTATTGTTAGAATCTATGTGAGTACTTACTTCAAGTTTATAAATGTATTCTAATATACAAATTAAAATTAAATTAGTGATATAAATAATCTTTAATATTTGTTATAATTAAGATCGATGTTTAGAACTTTCTTGTATCATAATTAAATCTCTTTTTATAATTATTTATTTTATAAAATATATAATAATTCTATTAGAGCAACATGATAATAAAAATTAATCTAAATAAACAAATCTCAATCAATAAACTTAGATTCTAAATTTTATTATTGAGTATTAAAATATTGCATATAATGAAAAATTCAAAATAAATTAAACGAATAAAATGTGAAAAATGTGAAGTGTTCAATTTATTACACTTTTCATACATCATCATTACATATATAATATGAATCATATTAATTCTAAAGAAGAAATAATTATATTCTTAAAATTCTTCAAGTGGAAACTAAAAATGTATATCATATCAATATACATTCTCTTACAAACCATAATTATAGTTTTGTCGTGAAGAGAATATTTTGATTTATGCACTTTAACTTTGATACGACAAGAATGTTAACTTTTCTTTATGTTGTGTTAACTTTTCTTTATGTTTGAGAATATTTGGATGTGTTTACTTTATATTTGGGGTCCATTTTATTATTTGTCATTGAATATTTGGATGTGTTTACTTTATATTTGGGGTCCATTTTATTATTATCACTTAATTTGCCCTCGGTTTCATAACGAAATGCATCTCCCTAAAAAATTCACCTCAAAATGTTCATTGATTGATTTGAAATTGAATACATATTTAAACTATTTAGATGATTAGCTGAGTGATAAAAGTAATTAATTAAGAGTTTAGATTAATTTGTAGCTAGAAAGTGTTTTTTTATCAATGGTAGTTCAAAAAGTGTATATATATATATATATATATATATATATATATATATATATATATATATAGATATTTGTGTAAAATAAAGGGTCGTGTTAATAAAAATATAAGTGTTTATTTGTGTAAAGAGAAGAGTCACATTTTTTATTTTGTTATATTAAGAGTTAAACTTTATAGTAATAAAATAATATCAGTTATTCCAAGACAATTAGGATGACAATCTAATTATTGATGTCATCCTTCATCATATGTCTTATAAGAATAGGGTGAGATCCTTCAAACCATGTAGTCAAAGAGTAGAAATGGTATCCTCAAACATCATTACATAATTATAGACCCCACAATGAGTACTTATGGATCACATCTCAACTTTCAATAATAGATCAATTAAACCCCTATTGGCACTTTTGGTCTTCTTTAGGCACTTGATGGTTGCTCACTATTTGGGTGGACATTATTAAGCCTAAAGTTTCTAATTTTACATGGTGTATTAGGTCTTCCACTTGGTTTTTAATTATCGCACTTAGAATTTCTCAACCCTTGCTATCCTCATTGTAGACAATTGGACTTTCTCAAGCATCTTTTATGGCTCAACAAGAGATAAAGAAGCTTATATTTGGATACATGAAATTCAATTCTTTTTGGCTTGACTTCTTCACATGGACATTGATGCTATCACGTAATTGATCTTAGCCTCTAATTTAAATTTATTTGCATTTGACATGATTTCATGATGGAAATTCTCTTTACTATTAAAAAGAAATAAATTAGTCTCCATTTTTAGATTTTTCTTAGTTGATGTTCACTTTTATTTATATAATAGAGATATGGTTTTGATGATAGAGAATCTAAGTTCACACAGGATCTTATATGGCCCCCAAAATATTTCAAGTTAGTTTCCAATTTTAGTTCAATATTTGGTTCAATTTTGAGTAGGTTTTCAATTGGTTTTTTCTAGTCTACCTCTAAAATAAATTTCAATATTAATTAAACCAAGGGTTCCATCATGCATGAGGCCTAGATGAGTATCTCCAATTTTAATTTGGTGGGAAAATGAGAAAAAATAGCTAAATTAAAATTTATTGGAGGCTTCAACCTCCTTAGGAATTGGTTGAAGGTTTAGCTGATTCCAAAAACCTCCAGAACCATTAGCAATTTTGGATTCTATTAAAATTATTTAGGGGCTCATTATTTGTTTTTTAAGCTAAGTAATGATCCCACCTTGTTAAGGAGATTAAAGGGTTTCTCTAATATCAATTTTGGGGGCAATTGGACAAGTATGGAAAATGTTATAAGAAATTAGAACTCTAAGTAGTTCTAACAACTAATAGAACTCTCAACAAGTTCTAAGTTCCTTTAAATTCATCTATCACTAACGATTTCCTAACCTTTTTTGAAAATGATAATAAGCATGAAGCAAAGATAAAAAGGCATGAGCTCTTAACAAAGCCAAACACTCTGATAATACGTGGTCCTTTTAGTTTGTATTCACTATTTAACTATCAATCAAGATAAAAGATTTAAACTTATAAAACTATTTAGATAGGAGCTTGCAAGAGTTTCTATAATATATGGAACTCTTGATTGTTCCCATTTAGGATCAACTTGTTCAGAAGGAAGAGGTTAGGTGTTCCTAAGAACCTATGAAGAATTGAAAAGGGAAGTGAATCTTTCCTTTTATGAGATCTCTAGATACTAATGGAGAAGCTGTAGAGGTCAAGAGAGTGTTGAATCCCAATGAAAATGACAAAGTTTTTCTAGTTCCAAAAAAGCTTCAAATACCTAATGAATGATAAGAAGTATTGAGCTCTAGATTAGATTGAGTTTTTGATAGAGAGTAAATTAAAGTAAAAGAAGGTGAAAAACTCTAACAAGAAGAAATAATACGATTCTAAAGAGTTTTGAAAATGTGATTAATGCTAAATTGCCTATCAAGTAGGTTAATAACACCTTATTAGAGGACTAGTTAACCCTCAGTACTCCAGAAATTGTTAATAAAGTTCTTGATGATAATAAAGTGTCAATTAAGTCTGAAATAAATTTTAAAGCATTGAATAACCTACTAAAAGATGTTATATGGTATACGTCGATGACTTAATTATGACCATTCAATATCAATGATTGGCCTTATTCCTTTGTTCATGGTTACACTTCCTTATTTGGGAAGAATATAAGGAGGGTATACAATTGGTTTAGAATAATTTAAATAATTAAGGTAATTTAGCTAATGAGGGATAAATTATTTTGACTTCAAAGGTTACTGTGGATAATAGAACTTTGGTAAATATATACCTAGAAAATGAAGGAAAAGAATGTTGAGAAAGGAGAGTGCTAGTTGGAGAAACTACTAGAGAATGATAATGATTGAATAAAAGTAGATTAATTTTAGTTATATAAAATAACCACAATTATAATTTTTAATAAATTAAATAATAGAACATGTATTCCTAGATGTTTTATTTTTATTAGGATTGCTACCTAGTAAGCAACCATAGTATTGGCCACATTTAGTTGTATTATAGTAGGTTTCACATTAGAAAGTGTTGTTATGAAAGATAATAATTATTAGATGATAAAATAACATAGCCTAATTAAAAGGTTCGCTTGGAGACAACAAACATATAGTCATAGAAAGAGAAGTTGAAAAGGTAAAAAGTTACATGACATAGTTGATGCATAAAGAGATTGATTTTCCTCTAATACAAATAAAGTTGGGCAGAAGGTGTACAAACTTCCTCCACTATGTGTGAGTGGCTAGGAGGAGTCTTGTGATAGTTACATCTTCTAGGGTTTTTGTTGAATATGGGAATGTGTAAGTGCATGAGCTTTTTATCAAAGAAAGTGGCGACCTTGAAAGAATCTAAAGGGCAAAGAAAAATATCACTAAAGAAAGCTAAGAAAGAATTAGCCCGATAATAAATCTTGTTGGAAAATATTTTGAATAAAAAAATTATTTTTTTATTAACAGATGAATCTGAAAAGGTCGATTGAGAGAAATGGTGGTATAACCTAAGAATATAGGTGTATCAAGAAAAAAACCTAGAGGATTTATTATATAAGAGTATATTTTATAAGTATGGAGACTTGAGTTTTACAGGAAATTTATCATAGGAGAGAAGAGGTCTATAACAATAGAGAGCTCGTGTCATATAATATTTGTTGTGACTTTGAGAGGCATGTACTTGAGTGGAGAGTAGAGGAGGAGGCAAAATAAGTTGTAAGGTATGTTTGTTTAATTGAGAGGTATGAAGGTTTTGCTGTAGATAAATTTCTATGGGCCCGTTTGGCAGCTGGAATACCATATCATTGATATGGTCAATTTAGGAAGATGCTTATCCTCAAAATGAAATTTGGAATATGGTCTGACTCGTTTGGTTCACCTGGAAGATGAATCAGAAGATGCATTAAGGAATTTTAATTCTTTATTTTTTAATTTCTTTGAATATGGTGTGTATATATACACACATGCACACATGTGTATATATACATACATACATGTGCATATATATACACATGTATATATATGTGTATATATATATATACACATGTGTATATGTGTATATACACACATGTATACACATATACACACATACACACATGTGTGTGTATACACACACATATACACATATACACACATTTGTGTACATATACACACATGCATGTGTTTTTATACACATACATGTGGGTATACACACATGTGTGTATATACACATACAAGTGTGTATTCATGTATACACATATACACACATGTGTATATATATACACATATACACATGTGTGTATACACATATACACACATTTATGTATATATACATCCATATACACACATACATGTGTATATATACACATATATACACACCATACATATACACATACAAGTGTGTATCCATGTATACACATATACACACATACACACATTTGTGTATATATACACATGTGTGTATATACACACACCATACATATATGTATATATATAGACATATACACACATGTGTATATACACATGCATATATACACATGTGTATATACACACATGTATATATACATCCTAAAGAAATATAATAGACATCTTTATAGTCACGGATCCCACGAAATATTAAATTTGCTTTTGTAAAAATTGGAATTGGAATTCGAAATTCCAATTCCACCTATTTAGGTGGAAGATGATATTCCCATTTTGGGGGCAAAATGAGAATTTCGGAATTCCAATTCCATTTTTTTTCAAGGACCCAAACATGGAATTTGGCATTATCCAGAATTAGATAATGCCAATTCTGGTCCAATTCCTACTACCAAACGGGCCCTATAAGATTTAAAATTCTAGAAGTGGAAAGATTGTTGCAAGTGAAATCTTGTCACTATAGAGGTACATATGAGTCTTTAGGAGAGTTTTTTGAAGTGGAATATGTCTTCAATAATCAGGACAAGTAAATTCTTAAGATACGTATATGAATTTTATTTTGGAAAGAATAGAGATAAAGAGAAATGATAAATATATAATTGAAGGATTGAAGAGAAACCTTGAGATATGTTAGATATATTAGACTTTAACCAATACAAAGAAGTTGAAGTAGATAAGGAAGAATGTGAAGATAGGTAGTGTGAATATGGCATGGTGGTGGATGAAAGAAATGATGTGTAAAATAATGAAGATGGTGGACAAAAGGGGGTTTAAGTTGCCACTTTTTTCTTCTTCTAAATTCAGCTAAACCTGAACTTGTAGGAGAAATTTTAGACTCATGCACTCAAAATTTGAAGATACGAAAAGACAATAATTGCAGTACTCTAAATCTAGTTTCTAAAATACTTTTTTTTCAAAAAATAGATAAGATTAAGGGGTTCAAAGCCTTCCCACACCAAAAATTGTTCTTGTGTTTTAGTAAAACATAACATAGTGTCTAGTGTATTTGTTCATGGGAGGTGTGAGTGGGTGTTAGAGGGCTTCCTTGGTACTGTTGGGGTTCCTTTCGTGCTTTTTCTTGGCTTTTTGGGAGGCTTGTCACAGGGCTATGAGTTTTCTCTATGTCACTTGGGAGTTGGGCTATGTTTTGTTTTGGGTTGTGGTGCCTTTTGCTTGTACAGGTTCTACTTTTGTGGTGTGGGTCTCTGTGGTTCCTTCATGTAGCTACATGTGTTTCATTTTCCTTTATTTTGTTTGTGGATTTGGTGTTGGTGTGGTGGTAGGGTTCTGGCTGCTAGTTTTCAAGGGCCTTATTTTCCCTTGGGTGGCTGCAAGAAGTTGAGTCCCACTTTTGGGAAAAAAGTGGAAGTGTTTTCCCTATTTTTCAAATTTTTTGTCAATTGATGTAAAAATTTGACGAACTTAGAGATTGAATCTTGAAAAATGTTAGTAATTGAAAATGTAGTAATCGAAGTCCATTTTTCAAATATGCAATTCATTTCAATACTTGAACATGGTAGAAATTTATATTTAGTAGGCATGTTTACAAACCATTGTTTCAAAATGTCTTTTTGAGGACCATACCACACACATGTATGGCCACCATATTTTGACCTAAATAAATGAATTTTTGTGTATCATTCTAGGGAAAGATACCTAAGACACCAAAGATTAATGAGCATATATATATATAGTGTTTTTTTAAAATTAAATTTTAACTGACTATAAAGTACATTTATGAAACCTCTGGTGTACGACCACCATAAATTGATGAAAATTTTCCATTTTTTCATTTTTTTTCAATCTTCCCGATAATTGTATTTAGATTGATGTCATATAATTTATTTTCCAAAAACCTAAAAAAATTTATTAAAGCTTTAGTGAACATCACTATTTTATGTTTAGGTACCACTTTTGATTAATAAATAATGAAAAATATTAAAATTAATCATACCACTATAAAATTTATATTTCTGAAATCAGGACAATGAGAAGTCTAATGGGTTTTCGTTTTGTCAAAAAATAAGACCAGGAATGCCATCAAAAAATTATGGAAAAGCATAAATCTGGCATTCCAATGCCTTAGACATTATTTCAGAGGTCCAAGCATAGGCTTGGTCCCACCAAGCCTATCCCAAACTGAAAACTGAGGTGGAGGTATGTTTCCCGATCCATTTTTTATGAAATAGATGCCCATTTCAATTTGCAATAAACACAAAAATACCACCCATTTTTAATAAACAGACACTCAATTTATAAACGAGTGTTTGTTTCATTTAAATAATGGGCGCTAGTTTCTAAAAGATCCGTTGGGTAAAATATAGGCCCACAAGGGAAGATCTCAATGATTGAATGATTATTCAATCATTGTTTGACTGTTTCGATCTGCAGAATGAATGTTGTCATAAATATTTCCCTTTTCTTGTCTTGTTATGGATTTGAAATGAGGAGAAGCATTTGAATTCAAAGTTTGGTGCAAACATGAGATCAAAGAAATGTAGAAAGAGAAAAAGGAAGGTTCTAACAACTGAGGAGGTTGTAGCAAATAGGGAGGAGGCAAAACATCAACGAGAAATAAGAATAATAATTAGAGAATTGAATAATGTTGGAACTTCAAGTTCAATAATCATTTCGGAGGAGGAGAACATTGAGGACACCATAATGGATGTAGAGGTGGAAGAAGAAAACACAATAGAAGAAAATTCAAGTGCATCAGATTCTAATCTAGTATTGGATATTGGTATGTTTTCACAACTCCATGTTTATTCTCATGAAGAAATTGGAGATTTTATAGAAGTAGGTTACTCTTTAAATGATTTAGATTTTCTTCATGAAAATAGAGTAAAAAATATTTCACATCAAATCCCAATTGAAACTGAAATTCACACCACAATTGAAATTGAAATTCACACCCCAATTGAAATTGAAAATCAAACAACAATTGAAATCAATAATGTGGATGTAGACATGGAAACACCAATTGAGAAGGAAACACGTTTGAATGATAATAAAATGAATGAACATTTTCAAATTAAAAGTGATGTGCTAGACAATCTTCGTGGCTTGGTTTCATGGAGACTGATTAGGACACACGTTAGGAGATTTTTTAGGCAATATTTTTATAATAAGAAATATGGATTTCAATGTCAACTAATGTTACAACTAATTAAAAAGACTAAAATGCTAAAAGTGATGAAGAGGTTAGGCATTTATGTCAAACCCAAGAAGAAGGATGAGTCTTTAAAAGAAGTATCGAATGTTGCTAGCGCCTTTGATAGAATCAGAAATAAAAGTCATGTGAAAGATAGGAATGCAACATGACAAGAAATAACAACAACTTTAGTAAATAAAGAAACTTTTGATTAAATAATGATGACTAACATAAGTGGATATCTTAATATTCATCGTAAAAATTTGGCAAGAGATGTAAAGAGAAGAATTAACTTTCAAAGTGACCCAACAAACAATTTGTAGACTTTTAGTGGCAGACTCCCAAGGTCTGATATGAAACTTGCCGGTGAAGTCAAAAATTTGAATGAAACATTTTGGCACAGTAATACAAGAGTATCACCTAATGCCAGAGATGTTCTTAAATTAAGAGTTGGCTCAAAAATTCATGATCCACATCTAAAACACCTTTTGGACATGACTCAAACAAAATTGTACAATTTTTTTTTGGATGATAAGGTGTTAAATATTAGCATTAGTCAAAGATCTTTTAAAATGTGTAAACCTAGGTATATAAGGATAAACAAGGAAAGAGTCACACGTTGTTGCAAAAACCATCTTCAATTTCATTGCCATTATGATGTATTTCGATGTATACATGCTACCCTGCATACTAATGAAGTATTGTATGAATGTGGTATAGATATACCACCTCAAACTATAAAGGAGTTTATATCAGGTTTATTTTTTAATCCACCCAATGAGTAATATTTTCTTTTCAATGTATGTATTTTCGGTGTATGTGATATATGTGGGAATCTTGCATTGTTAGATTAATGTTTGAATGAAAATATTTCAATTGATTTTGGACAACAATTAGTTGATGTAAAAAGATTTAAAACTGTTGAGTATCCATTGAAGGATGGAAAGGTTGGAAGATAGTACAATCTAATTACTGAAAAAAGTTAGTGTTCATGCATTTATGAATGAATTGAAGAGTAAGATCGTACCTAAATATACAAAATGCTCTCAAAATGCTAGATGGCTTGATGGAAAGTTTCACATATGAACGAATAAATTTCCAGTTGGGGGTGCCAGCAAGAAGTTGAGTCCACTTTTTGGGCAAAAAGTGGAAGTGTTTTCCCTGATTTTCAAGTTGTCTGTCAATTGATGTCAAAATTTGAGGCACTTAGAGATTGAATATCAAAAAA
>MU225675.1:116258-144192 GCA_018584345.1 Thuja plicata
AGACCCCCAGGTTAAACCCCTCTCAGCTGGAATGGAGGAAAAATGCACTTTTACTGGCACCCTCAAAAGTAAATTTGTGAATATTGACAAGGAAATTGCAGAGATCAAAAAGGGTATGCAGGACATGATGGATCTCTACAGGAAGACAAACAAATTTGCTCTGAAAGTGATGCATGCCTCGGCGTTAACCCTTTGCAACGTGTAGGAGAAGCTGGCTAATGGCAAACTGGAAGCAAATGATGAGAATAGAGACCTGTTTCTGTTTCTCCAGGAGGAATGGGTGCGATCCCTACTGTCCAAACAGTTGGGAGAGAAGAATTAACTGCATTGCCTATGGTCTTGGTTTTTTTGACTGGGCTGGTCCCATGGTTCCCCCGCTCTGTTATGGGGGTTATTATTAAGTTTAGATTTTTGTTTTGGTCGAGCCCTGCGTGGCTTAGGGACAATATTTTTGAAGACGTTATTGTTAGTAAGTTCTCTGGTTTTATCTTTTTAAGTAGAACTGAAACTTTTATTTTTGATAGAGGCAGATCTTTTATTGCCTGTGATAAACTGTTAATCTGCTATAAGCTTCGACTGGTGCCATTAATTTGCTATTAATGTGCTTCTAGTCCCCTGTTTCACGGGCCAGCACCCTCTTGTTGCTTATTTTATCAAAAACATAATCACCTATTGAATCAACATTCTCTTCAAATGTGATCTTTAACACTACCTTCACACATTTAGATATTACAAAGGTGAAGGGGAACTTTTTTAGGCACACAATTGATCAACCCATAGAGTTTCCAATGCCACTTTGACAACTATTATACCAAAGCTGTTAATTTTCTATTAATTACAAATTGATTTAACACATCATTATTTCATCATCATTGATTTAAGATCTCAGCCCCTTGATCTCCTCATTTAGGTATTACACCTATTTGAATTTAATTGTTAAACACAAACTATTATTTTTTAAATTAATTTATACTTCAATAATTATATATATTTAGTTAATCTAAATACATTTGTATGAAATTACGTCCATCCACAACTACATAAATATATATAGAGAGAGTTTAAAATTAAATAATTATATTTTTGAAATCAATATTTTATAAAATATTATAATCATCAATAGAGCTCATGAATTTTCAAGCTTACAACATTCTTACTCCTAAGCTTGGGAACTATTACAAAGGAATTCATTTCTGCCAACTTGAGCAGTGCTGTTTCAGATTAGGTAGTGATGGAGTTGGCATTCATGAATAAATCTAATAATCTTTTCCAATCTCCAGATAACATGCCAATTCGATTCTATGAGTTTGGTGTCCATTTCTCCATTTTCTATAACAACTTCGACGGTGGAAATCATTTCTCCATTTATGAACATTCACCCTTTCGTCTACAGCATGAACTGCATTTCCTATGCTGCAGGCTGACCATATATTTTATACCCTTTATGATTCACCGTAGAGCGCAGCAGTAAGTAATGAAGGAAATATTATGCTTCAAGGCAAGCTCAACGTTGGCGATACGAAAACAGTGTATACCCATTTGGAAATAACTATTTTTATGCCCCTATTGAGAACGCAGTAATGGAGGACATACTGCATTTGATTAAGGAAACATATAAATTTAGTATTGAAGCTTAAAAAAACCAAAACATAAAGTTGCCCTAATTTCTGCACCTCCCCAAAATGCATAGAACTCACATGTATTGTGATGACTGTCAACTCACAGTTAAGACGTGTCCTTTTCATGAAAACAAGTCAACGCAGATAGTGACGGTTTATGACAAAGTGGTGGAGGAGATTAAAACCACCGATTTAGATCTGGCCTTACATGTCACAAAATTGGTTGTCACAGGTTTATGTCGGCATGCTGCTCTGTGTTAGTCTTATGACTGTTAGTCTTACAGCTACTATGGCCCTCTTTCAGCAATACTGTTTTATGTTATTTACTCTCTGTTTATCTTATGACTGTTACTCTTACAGCTACTATGACCTTCTGGTGTTTCCTGCCAACATTTATTAGCAATCCTCTTTCAGCTACAGTGTTTTATGTTAAGTAATCTTTGTTATGAATTGATATTCAAATTTTCTGCTGTTATGAATTGAAGGGACTGTATGTTCTACCCTTCTGTATTCTGGTATTTGTAGTCTCTTTATGGCCTCAATCTCTTTATTAAGAGGACCCACTGTTGACACATCAACATTGAATGTTTGTTGGTTGTGCAACCAGTTAACGTGTAAGAAGAGCCACTTCTAATGACTTCATATACTAAAATGTGGGATGGCTGAAAGAGAGACAAAATAAAGTCATTCCATAAATTGAATTAATTTATTTAGATTGAATTGAATTAATTTATTTAGATTGAAATTACAAAATCTGTTTTCTGATTTTCTTGTAATTCTTGTTAGTCTAGGTTTCTCTTCAACTACATATTAATAGTTATCATTCTTGTAATAGTTTTATTCTCTATATATAAAAGGTAGAATGGCTAAGACTTAAGGTGTCAGTGTTTTGCGTTTTTTCAAACATGGCATCAAGACCCCTAAGGACCTCTTTTCTAGGGCCTCTATGAGTCTCCATTCTTGGGAGGACATGCAGGTCCAGTTCCGTCTTGCTCATCCAGATTGTCAGACTTTTGACTTGTTGGTCTCTGCCATTCCTGATCATTTGTTACACAAATTGGGTGTCCAGTCTGTTCGAGCTTGGTGGAAGGACTGGAAGTGGTATCCTGCCACACCCTTCAGCAGTTACAAACCCAAGATGGGATATCGGTGGTTAGCTCCTCATCTCCCTATGGTTGACACACTCAACCAGAGATGACATTTGCAGTCTTTGCATCAACACTGGAGGTCTCACTTCTAGACCATATGGTCTGCTATTACAGAACTCAAAATTGCTCTTTTTGCATGGTGTCTGATGTTCCAAGGCCTTCCTCTGGGGCCTCGGCTCAAGCACCTGGGTGTGCCTGATCCTTGGTGTCCCTTTTGTGGGAATCCGAAGTCTTATTTGCACATTTTTTGGTTCTGTAGGAGAGCTCAACAGTATTGGCACTGGATTCATGATTTTTTCAATCCTTTCTGGCTTGAGCCCTTTTCCTGGCACATGATTGTGCTAGGAGATTCTTTGAGGCTTCCTTCCAAGTTTACCCAGATTTGGCATACTTTCAGGATGGAGATTTTGTTTACCTTATGGAAGGATAAGAATTTTGTTCTTTTCACTCACAACTTTCTTGATATAAATGTTGCCTTGTACACTAAAGCTTGTATATCTAATAATGTAATGATGCATATTCAAGTGCATGCCAACAAAGTGGTGCTGGAGGTGGCCCACCTTCAGGAGTTGCTCAATCATTGGGGCAATGCTCCCTGTACGGTTTCCAGAGTTTCTCCTAACTTTGTTTCTGTTGACGGCACGCCGCCTCGGGGTTGCTGCCAGGTCACAAACTCTACATTCGCAGGATCCCCACCACTGCTCTCCTAGTGGCAACATTCTTGGTTGGCAGTGCCGCTCGACTTCTCCACCCCGTTGCGGCTTTAGCTGGTCCCCAACACTGGTGTTTCGTGCCACTCCTGGCGCTCCTATTTCTCATGGTGGTTCTACTTGGCCGGAGGCCAGCTCCTCCAAGTGGTCTTTCCCCCGCCTCGGATTTGTCTATTTCTCCGCCTCGGGCGGAGGAGAAAGAAAAAGATAATGAAGATGTTGCTAATGGGTGGTCGGTTCTCGACTCTCCTGCCAATCTCAGGGATGCCTAGGGCTCTGATGACAGAGATCCTCCTCCTTTGACCGACACTGTCCTTGCCACCTGAAATCTTGCTTTAAGGTTTTTTTGATGAATAGTTTGTGCTTCCGGCCTGGTGTCATGTGAACTCTCGCAGGGTGATCATGTTTCCCCCGACCCATTTTTTGTGAATAAGTAACTTTAATATTTCATTAATAGAGAAGAGACTATTCATCAAAAAAAACTTGATGGCTCTAGAAGAGTATGCATGTTACCATAATTAATAGATATGAAAATCTACTTACGTTTGTTATGATTGGTTTAACACATTTCAATTTTCTGAGAACTTTTTGAAATTATTGTTCAAAAATTATACTCACTATAATCCTTTTTTAAAATTATGTAATTTTTAAAATATTTTAATAAAGATTATATAGGTTTACTCTATAAAGTATTATTTTAAGAATAAGGTTTATAATATCATTTTTCACTAAAAAGATATTTATATAATATTGAAAAAAGATTCGTCATAGAAAGATATATTCTTAGTTTATGTGGAATTGAGTCTTAAAAAAAGGTAATGTTCAACAAATAGTAAACATAAATAATATTGCTAAGTGACAAGAGTAACATTGATAGTAGAGGGATCATAGTCAATAGGTTTATCTCATACATAAATGGGGGCAAGATAGAAATCAATAGGCTGTAGCTAGTAAGAACACAGTCCTCTCCATTCTTGTAGGTTGTTGAGCATGAATATGGAAAATAGTTAATTCTGAGTGAGGGAACCTGCCAAAATATAGCTAGCAAGGAGAACCAAGCTTGTGAGAAAAGATGAAAGGTGGCTAAGAGTGATAAGATAACCCACAAGTAGACCCTTGGAACTTTGTGACCGAGAACCTTGACATTGGAATGCTTGATCTCATTTGGAAGATTCACTATAATCATGCTTGTAACCATATGCTTGGGAAGAAGTAGGTTTTGCGACTGCCAATCATGCAATGAGCATTATACTAGTGGTTAAAAAATTCCTATAGATATATAAATTTTAGTGCAACATTGCAAGATTATACTTGGACCTACATAAGAACATGTTAGAGAAAATCTAATACAGTCTAGGATGGAGTCCTTTACTAGATATACCAATCCCCAAACCCAAATACATAATGGAAATAAAACTTCTAGGAAACAATGCATGTTCTATTCATTCATTGATTCATAATTAAAAATCATACTAATGATTATGTAATAGAACTAAAATAAATTGCCCTCTATTCAATCATTATCATTCTCAACATTTCATACTTGAATTCTCATTTCTTAGCATTCCGTTCTATCACTTTTTACGTATAGTAGCTTCAATTAATCATTGTGGTTATTTGTTCATTCATCACTGACTGTCATATGTCATCTTTCAGTATGGTCTTCAACATTTTATAAAGTATGTTCTTTAATATTTTATAAAGTATTTTAAAATTTATAAGAACTTTGTAACCTATCAACAACTCTATCAATAGTTTCTACAGTGCTAGGAACTAGTTGATTCTCCAAAATGGATTCGGTAACCTACTGATTCAACAGTGCAGTAACTTCTTGATTATGTTTTCAAAATTCTTTATAATCTAATGATTTCTTCTTGTTAGATTTTTGCACCTCTGTGTACTTTCCTTTACTCCTTATTAGTGATTAACTCTAACTTATAGCTCAATACTTATTATCATTTATCAAGGCTTTCGTCTTTGGTAGAAACCCCACCTTATGCTCCTCATTGAGATTCACCTCTCTCCCAAAATTTAAGCTTCTTAGCCTTTAGGCTTTAGATATTTTTCCTAAAACTCTTCCTCAATTCCCTTCTTTGGGCTTTAGAGGTTATAGGGTACTCCCATCCTCTTCTATATTGATAATTTGGTCTTGTATGAGAATCATTGGGAGTTTTTTCTATTCTAGTCCAACTCTTTTGAGCTCCAATCGAAAATCTATGGAAAGTGTCTTTATCATGATCAACAATTTAATTAGGAATGAGGACTAATATTAACTTGCCTTATCAAAATATCCTAGGTTTTTGAGAGCTTATGTCTTCTTCTCCTCTTTATACTTGTTAGCAACCAAAGGAATATTAAGGAACTCAAAATTTGTCAAGAGTTTTGCGAGTTCGTTGAATTGCTCCAAATTTTTACTTCTTATAACTTTGTGCATCTAACTTTCCCAAAAATTTAGTAGATACACCATTAAGCCCCTTAACAATGTGGAATCTTTACTTAACTAAAATCCAAGGAAAGAGCCTTTTGGCAATTTTAGTATAACTCAAAACTATTTATGGCTTCAAGGTTTTGTGGAGCTAGCTAAACCTTTGGCTAGTTCCTAAAGAGGTTAAACCCTCCAATCAACTATAACTTATATTTTCTTACTTCCTTTTACATGAAATTATAACTAGAGATGCATATTAAGGCTTCTAGATGATGGAATTATTACTAGGTCGTATTAATCCTAAAAATTACTCCAAAACTATAGCACCATAAATTTATAAATAGCCAACCTAAAACTGAACCAAACACTAAACTAAAACTAAAAAATAACTTTGAATTTTTAGGTGATGCAATATTTACCATGGAATTGGATTCTATTACGTTATACACATGGGGTAATGAGTTTGTGAGAATAAATCTCAAAATATAGTTGAGTAGTATAATTACCCTCTAAAGTTGTGGATAACTTGCAAACATATTCCAATATTGTGACATGTACCCTACATAAAAAATTTCTTCCTTATTTTGCTTCAACATTTGGTAGGAAAAAATCCCTTCTTCCTCTTAAGATTTTTTTCTTAAATCTTATCTTCATTTGTTGACCCTTTTCCACCATTTCCTAACCTCCTCCTCCAAAATACTTTCCACATCCTCCTTCTTCTTATGGGATTCAACTTGAAACATACCATCCATCTCTAGCCAATGTGTAAGAACCACCAAGATCTAAGAGAAAAAAATGAAGCACAACACAGATTGAGAGCCCAAAGTTGACCATTGATTCATTAGATAAGAAAAGTACACATAGATGTGAGGGTACAACCAAGTCCAACCACGAAAGGAGGAAAGAAATGGAGTGGTAGAAAAAATTCCCAAGAGACTAGGATGATGTGTTAAAATTAAATCGACGTGCATCTCTAGTAGAATCAACATGTCTCTAGTAGATTCCTAAAGGATGACAACTTGTGAAGACAAGTGTCAAATGAACATAGACAACTAAGTAGGTTTAATAAGCCTAGGTGAAATTAAATAAAATAATTACACTAACCCCCCCCCCCCCCTTCAGCATAACTTAGGAGGAAAANCCCCCCCCCCCCCCCTTCAGCATAACTTAGGAGGAAAAGATAAAAATGAATCTCTTCTTCTAGCTTGGTGAGGTACTCATGTACAATGAAATCTCTCATAAAAGGAGAAAGATAGAAAAACTAGTGGGAAAAAACTATCCTCCAAAAAAGAGTTAAGAAGAGAAGAACTATGAAGCATGTTGAAGTTGTAAACTTTGATAACGATGGACTCATGTTTTCTAGAATTGTCCAATCTTCAAGATATATGGATCAAGATTTACTGCATGAGTGAAAAGATGACACTACTCAACTAGTGTACACAAAGTTGATCAAACTCTATGAAATTGATGATGCACATAGTACTTTTGATGAGGTATAGTCGCACCTCAAATTGGTCCACTAAATCAACCCCCCATAAGAGAGATCAAGACATATATTTTATGTCTTCCAAAAGAATATTCTACTTCATTGAACGAGGCATTACCATACTATCAAAATGTAGCCCCAGCTTAATTCTTAAGAGAAATAAGAAGACAAATTAAGATGGAAAGTATGTCCTTTATGTAGTTTTGTGGCACTTTATATGAGTGCACTTAAAATTATATTTGCAAGTTCTTTGTACATTTTTGTCTACAAAATATAACAAAAAGAAAATGTACCCCTCCCTTTTACTATTAGGAAAGCAACAGTGCAGAAATGCTTTTTGAATGCCAAATTAATAGGGAAATAAGCAACTATATCTCAGAGATGTGCAAAACAATAAAATATTGAATTACCAGACACAAAACATACAGAGAAAACACTAAATTTAATGTGGGAAAACCCTTTCAGGAAAAACCCACCACCCAACAAACCCTTGAGCAACTTTGTATTATAGTAAAAATAGTTACATACAATGCACTCTGGATTGTTACACAGGCTCAGATTGCCTTACAATCAACCTAACATAGCACCATGCTAGTTGCCTCAAATTTATAACGAATTCTGCAGACATTTATACACTCTATGATTCGTTATAGAAATCAGTATAGAAACTACCACTCCATGAAATGGTTACTAGCAACCTTGGCACTCCTCTAGTTGATGGTCCATTTGGCATTGGTTCACTCCCTTTGCCTCAGAGACTCCCTTTGGCATTGAGCCACTCCCTTTGGCATTTATTCACTCCCTTCGGCCTCGGGTCACTTCCTTCACCTCAGAGACTCCCTTCACCTCAAGTCACTCCCTTTGGCACTTTTGCCTCCACTAGGTCTTGTGGTACGATGAGTTCTCCCTTCGGCACTTTTGCGTCTGTCGGTTCTTTCTGTACGGTGAATTCTCCCTTAGGCACTTTTGCCTCTATTAGGTCTTTCCATACGGTGACTTCTCCCTTCGGCACTTCTCCCTCCATGTCGTTGTCTCCAATCTGTGCAGTCCACTACGCACTTGTCTCCTCACCGCACGGTAAGATTGCCTCTGTTGTACGGTGGTCTTTTCGTATGGTGAGATTGCATCCACCGTACGGTGGACTCCCACTTCATCATTTCTTAAAAATCTCCCACTTGAAAAATTACGGAGTCACTCAAAACCATGGACCAATGAACATAGATAGTACAAAAAAACATGGACTCTAAAGCCCATCAATGTTGATATACCACTCGAACACAAAACCATCAAGAATGAAAATCTACCATGTGCATCATTGAGATACTTACATAATAGTCTCATCTAATTCATGGATGTTCCCACCTTCTACCATTCCACTTCCACTAGACACACATAGAATCTATCCACTGAGAAAACCATACAATCTGTCTCCCAGAGAACCATAACTCTGTATTCCAAAGCATAAAACCCTTGATCCAAAAAATAATCAAATATATCAACATCTGTCACAATCATAGCTGAAATAGCACCCACACTAAGTGCTAACACATCTAACTATACATACCTCTAAGGTATACCAAAATGGATTCCAAAACATCACCATATTCAACTTGTTACCTACAGTCACAAGCCTCAAGTGCAATACCTATCACATACATGCCAATAAGCTCCCACTGCACAGGTAATATTAATATGATATGAAACCATTCAAAAACATCACATAGAAGTGCAACAATAAACTTGTAGCATCAAAAACATCAACAGTACATCAACCATGTACCATGTCCTTCTATGTACACCTCTAAATGCCTGTCATACTTCCTACTGAAACCATCAACCATTTCAACAAACACATCTCTAATCACAAGAGAAAACATCATCACTATCGTCATTAAGTATCCATGAGCACCTATAACCCATCAATTCATGCTAACTCCAAAAGAAGAACAACAACTTCATGAAGCGTCAAGCAAATGACCAATGTACTCAATACACAACAAAAAAAAAAGATCAATGTCAAAGTTCCAACCATGGCCTCAGGAACATAAACATGACAACATGATCGAAAACATCTCAACCAAAGAGATAACATGCTCCATATGAACATACCATAACATGTGAAATAAAAACATAATTCACACCTTTATCAAAGACCTCGTTGATCCCTCAAGATGTCAACATCTTCAGTCACATGAAGATAAACATCTCCAAACAGTACTTTAGCAAATTTGAAAAGATCATTCTGTAACATTAGAATCTCACGCCTTCAATATCTACAATACTAATGAAGAGCATTCACTACGTCACTACCAACAACTCCCACTAAACTATGGTGTCGAGTTACACATGGCATCATGACAAACTTCTTTCACTCATCACTGCCAACAACTCCCACTGTACAGTGGTGTCAAGTCACACATGGCATCGTGACAAACATCTTCCACATGAAGATCAAATTAATCTAACCAGTCATCATCAGATGAACGATTGGCCAAAGCAACACTACTAACATCTTCATCATTTTGAGAAGATTCAGAACTCGAAGAGTTGTCCCTTTTCTTCTTCTTCTTCTTCTTCTTCTTCTCCTTGCAGTCCTTCCGGACATGACCAATCTGCCCAGAGTTCTAGCACTTCACTTTGGACTTATTTCCAGAAGACTTATACCTAGTCTTCTTTTCCTCCCATTTGTCTCCATCCTTTGATCTGCCTTGAATAGAGAGAGCCTCTTTGGCCACTTCAGAAGTCTTCCTCCGCATCTTCTCTGAAAAGAGTGCAACAACTACCTTGTCCATTTTTAACTAGGTAGTATTACTTCCAATAGCCATCACCAAGTGGTCCCATGAATCAGGCAAGGAACACAACAAGAGCATACAACATTCTTCCTCACCAATGGTTACACCAATAGATGTCAACTGTGCGATAACCATATTGAACTCATTCAGATGATCTGCAACAACTGTTCCTTCATCCATCTTCAAGGAGTACAATTTATTTCTTAGGAAGAGTTTATTTACCAAAGAATTGCCGTGATAAATGTCTCCTAACTTCTTCCACAAGGAATGCATGATTTTATCTTCATGGACATTCAACAGAATGGATTCTACCAAACTCAATCTTATGAGTCCTCTGGCTTTCTGGTCCGATATATCCCAATCTTCCTACTTCATACTTGTAGGCTTGGCAATAGACACATCAATCCATAGATCTTGATCAACCAACACATCTTCAATTTTAAGTTTCCACAACTCAAAATTTGTGCCATTGAACTTTTCAATGTCTATTCTTCCCAATGTACCATCCATCTCAATATAAAAAAAAAAAACTTTGCAAACTCCAACTGAAAACAAATTGGCACAAAAAACAAAACCCTACCCGACAAGGATATCACAACTCGCTAGGCTCTAATACCACTTGTTAGGAAAGCAACAGTGCAAAAATGCTTTTTGAATGCCAAATTAATAGGGAAATAAGCAACTATATCTTAGAGATGTGCAAAACAATAAAATATTGAATTACCAAACACAAAACATACAGAGAAAACACCAGATTTAACGTAGGAAAACCCTTTTGGGAAAAACTCACCACCCAACAAACCCTCAAGAAACTTTGTATTACAGTAAAAATATTTACATACAATGCACTCTGGATTATTACATAGGCTCAGATTGCCTTACAATCAACCTAACATAACACCATGCTACTCACCTCAAATTTATAACAAATTTGGCAAACATTTATACACTCTGTGATTCGTTATAGAATTTGGTAGAGCAACTGCCACTCCATGAAATGGTTACTAGCAACCTTGGCACTCCTCCAGTTGATGGTCCCTTCAACATCAATTCACTCCCTTCACCTCAGAGACTCCATTCGGCATCGAGTCACTCCCTTTGGCCTCGGGTAACTCCCTTTGCCTCGGAGACTCCCTTCACCTCAGGTCACTCCCTTCGCCTTGAGTCACTCCCTTCGACACTTTTTCCTCCGCCAGGTCTTTCCATACGGTGACTTCTCCCTTTGGCAATTTTGCCTCTGTCAGGTCTTATCATATGGTGACTTCTCCCTTCGCCACTTTTGCCTCCGTCAGGTCTTTCCGTATGGTGACTTCTCCCTTCGACACTTCTGCCTCCATGTCATAGTCTCCAATCCGTACAGTCCACTGCGCACTTGTCTCCTCACCACATGGTGAGATTGCCTCCATTGTACGGTGGTCTTGACATACGGTGAGATTGCCTCCACCGTATGGTGGACTCCCACTTCGTCATTTCTTAAAATTTACAAGCTATAACATATATTGTGATTTCTCCTCTCCCTTTTACAAATTTTATGGTTTGATTTACAAAATTAGAAATAAACATTATTATCATAAAATTATGAAAGGGCTTATCTAAGAGGATAAATTGACCAAAGTCTCTTTTGATAGATGACTTGCCTAGAGCTATAAACAAGTCACCAAGCCATTAAAAGACACTATGGTTATCTGAATTTTAGGACCGCCAACCTGAGTAACTATATCAATGGGGACCACAATACAAAGTGACTTGTAAATAGGGGATGTTTCTTTGGTATAGGCGCAAAGGCCAGATGACCACTACATGGGACACAAAGTGTAATGCCTCTGCCATGTAACGGCTATGCAGTCTGTGAAGCCCAATCTTCACCTGTTGTTGTAACCGTCAGATTCCCTGACTTCTGCAGATGCTAGGATTATGTTTGACCATGCAACATAAAATTACTAAGAGCTGAGAGCTGCTGTATCATTGTAACAGACTCCATTTTAATAAAAAGAGATATGACCTGCTTGTAGAGTGGATGTAATCTAGAATAACTAGATGAACCACTATAAACTCTGTGTCTGTGTATTGTTCATTCTTTGATCTTCTATTCTATTTTTTAATTGTTTCGTCTGCATTTTACTTTAAACAATTGGTATCAGAGATGGTTAAGCTCATTTGATTTGTCAAGAAATCAGTGAAGATTTGCAGACGCCATGGATGAGGCGGATAAATGGAAAATTGAAAAGTTTTCTAGGAAAAACTTTGGGCTATGGAAAGTGTAGATAGACTCCATGCTTATCAAGCAAGATTTGCATCCAGCATTGCTTGGTAAAGCAAAAGGTCAAGGATCTCTAACATCAGAAGAATGAGAGAAAATGGATTTGAAAGCATGGGAAACAATCTTTCTTTCTCTCTCACCCAATGTGTTGTTTAATGTCTCAGCAGAGAAGACAACAAGAGAGCTGGTTGAAAAGTTATCTTCACTATACGAAATACCTTCAGCTTCAAACAAGGTTTTTCTAATGAAGAAACTATGTAATCTAAAAATGAAAGAAGGAGGAGTGATATCAAATCATCTCAACGAGTTCAACACATTAGTTAGTCAGCTGATTTCGATTGGTATCCCATTAGCTGATGAGATAAAGGCAATCTTACTGTTATGCTCACTTCCGAATAGCTAGGAAGGCGTAGTAATGGCTGTGAGCACTTCAGTAGCAGCCAAGACCAAGTTGAAATTTGATGAAGTTGCAGCCACACTACTTAGTGAAGACATGCGAAGGAAGCACCAAGAACCCTCTTCCGGTGATGCTCTTACAGCTGTGAGCACAAGCAATAGAGGTAGAATTCATGAAAGAGGAAGAAACTATAATAAAAATAATGGAAGAGGAAGATCGAGAGGAAGAAACGACACTTGCTAGTTTTGTGGAAAACCCTGGCACACAAAGAAGCAATGCTGGAAATACAAGAAGGCTCAAGATAATTTTATCAATGATGGCGCTCACATTGCAACTGATGAAGCCTTGGTACTTGCAACCGGTGACATGGATTCAAGCTCATGGGTTCTCGATTTTGGAGCATCTTTTCATGCTACTCCATGTCAGAGTGCTTTCACAAATTACAGCAAAGGTATATTTGGCAAAGTTTTTCTTGGGGATAACAAAGAGTGTGATATTGTCGATAAAGGAGATATTTTATTTTCGCTGAAAAATGGAAGTAAATGGGTTTTAAAAGATGTTAGGCATGTTCCTACACTCAAGTGTAATCTAATTTCAGTCAGTCAGTTGTATACACAAGGTTGTAATGTGAATTTTGATCTCGCTTCTTGGAAAGTGTCCAAAGGTCAATTAATTTTAGCAAAAGGGCAGAAACCTAGAAGTTTATGCACTTAAGAGTGTAATAGAGAAGTGGGAGCAGCCATGGTGGTTGCGAACAGCAATGCTGAACTTTGGCATAAGAGGATCGGTCACATGAGTAAGAAGGGTCTCAAAGTTATGCTTCGAAGAGACCAACTTCCAGGCCTAAAATCTATCGATTTGCAATTATGCGAGCATTGCCTTTACGACAAACAAAATTGAATCAGCTTCGTGAGGACCGGTCATGAGAATAAATCATCTCCCTTAGAGTTCATTCATTCTGATATTTTTGGTCCCACGGAGGTAACTTCTATCAGTGGTGTAAATTATTACGTTTCTTTTCTTATGATTGCACTCGAAAAGTTTGGATTTATATGCTGAATAAGAAATCAGAGGTATTTACAAAATTTAAAATTTTCAAGGCAAAGGTTGAAAATCAAATTGGCAAGAAGATTAAATGTTTACTAATAGATAATGGTGGTGATTTTTTCTCTTTGGAGTTCAACAATTGTTGTGCAGATCATGACATTCGGCGGGTTAAGACAATCCCGTACACACCTCAGGAAAATGGTGCAGCTGAGAGGATGAATAGGACTATATTGGAGAGAGCTCGGTGTATGCTCTCAAATGCCGATTTTGGGAAGGAATTTTGGGCAGAGGCATGTAATACAACAGTTTATTTAATAAACTGGGCTCCTTCGTCACGTTTGGATTTTGATATTTTGGAAAAAAGGTGGGATGGTAAGAGAATTTATTTTTCTCATTTGCATGTTTTTGGATGCAATGCATATGCTCACATTAATAAGAAACAGAGAATGAAATTGGATTTTAAATCCAAGAGATGCATATTTTTGGGGTGCAGTGAAGATCCATATGGCTTTCGGTTGTGGGATCCAGTCACTCACAGAGTGATTCATAGTCGAGATGTTGTATTTAATGAGAAATCATTCTCAGGTTTGCAAATTTAGAACTCTCCTTCTGCTGAATTTATTAAACTTGATTTGTCTAATAATGGAAATCATATGTAGAGATTACCACGGGTTACCTTTCACCCGTCCACTATAATATCTTCATCAACTATTGGAAATACCACCCAAAAACCCTTGCCTTGCATTATTCCACAACACTCTGTTATACCTCCAACATACTCTATGGTTACCACACAGCATACACTCTATCCACCGTTGTTTCAAAATAACCCTATAGTTTCACTATCCCAACCACATCCAAGCAACATGTTGGACGGTGGAGCTGCAGACCATACTCTATTTTCTATGCAGCCTCCACCAATGCTTCCCACCATGACCCTCAATACATCCTCCATGAGGCCTGCTAACATAATTTTTTCTACTGCGTGAGATGTCTTATTCCCCACGTAGCCTTCCCACTCCACCTGGCTGTTGGCTTCAACCACTCTCTAGCCGCAGGAACTTCCTTCTCTGCCACAGGCAGAGCCTTCAACACCCACTCTGCCAAGCACTGCACATAATCTACCATAGGTAGAGTATTCAACACCCTCCCCATTACATGATTCCTAGTCACCAGTAGCACAAACTTCTATTAAGTCTACAGCCCCTCTTTCGACAGCGTGGACTGCCCAGTCTAGCCCACCACATGCTGAAAATGCTATGGCTACTGGCCCTCACGCACAACATTTAAAAATATCAGCCCACAATGAATAGAGTGTCGAACATCAACATGGACTTGAACATACAAAAACTGTACACATTCAAGATGACAATCAAAATACTCAACTAGGGAGGTCTACTAGAGAGAGAAAGCGTCCAAGAAAATTTGATGATTATGAATTGCTATTCTCCTTATGTTTTGATTAGGCAGAGCCACAAACATATAAGCAAGCATGTACTAATGTTAACTCTGTGTTTTGGATGGACACCATGAAAGATGAAATGGATTCTTTGCATTCAAATAAGACATGGGATTTGGTTACTCTTCCACCAAATCGGAAAGCATTTAAAAACAAGTGGGTATATCACATTAAAAAGGAAGATGGAGGTCACAAAAGATACAGGGCCAGATTGGTAGTGAAGGGATTTGCTCAACAAAAAGGTGTGGACTTCAATGAGATTTTTTCTCCTGTGGTTAAAATGTAGACTATTCGTTTGGTACTTGGCATGGCAGCAGCATGAGACCTTGAGCTTGAGCAACTCGATGTCAAAACAACATTTTTACATGGGGACATTGTTGAAGAGTTATACATGGAACAACTGGAAGGCTTTGTAAAATAGGGACAGGAGCATTTATTTTGCAAGTTAAAGAGGATTCTATATGGGTTGAAACAAGCCCCATATCAATGGTATTTAAGGTTTGACAACTTCATGACTCAGCAAGGTTTTACTCACTACGAATTAGACCCATGTGTCTATTTCAAACGACTTCTGACTGGTGAGTTTGTGATCTTGCTATTGTATGTTGATGATATGTTGACTGCTAATAACAGTATGAGAATCATTCATGAGCTGAAAACACATTTGGCTCTTTGTTTTTCCATGAAAGATTTAGGGGCAGCAAAGAGGATTCTTGGGATGGATATAATCTGAGATAGACATAAGAGAGAAATTAAGTTATCTCAAGAAAAATACATTCTTAAAGTTTTAGAAAAATTTAATATGTCAAATGCAAAATCGGTAGCCACTCCTTTGGCTGATCATTTTCGATTGTCTTCCAAAATGTGTCCTTCCACTTAGGAAGAAAAACAAGAGATGGCTAGTATTCCTTATTCTTCAGCAGTTGGGAGTTTAATGTATGCCATGGTTAGCACACGTCTGAATATTGCTCAGGTAGTGGGAGTTGTGAGTGGTTTTATGAGTAATCCAAGTAAAACTCATTGGCAAGTAGTTCAATGGACTCTTCGATACTTGAGAGGCACTTCCTCTCATGTTTTATGTTTTAACGGTAAGACCCCTTATATTTGCAGATATCTTGATTCTGATATGGCTGGAGATTTAGATAACAGGAGGTCAACAACAGGCTATGTGTTTACTTTTGTCGGGGAAATGATTAGTTGGACTTCTCAGAAGAAACAAGTGGTTTCTCTTTCCTCTACTGAGGCTGAATACATTTCTCTCACTGAGGGAGCTAAAGAGCTTATATGGTTACAGTGATTGTTTGGAGAGTTGGGATTTAAACAATCCACCTTTACTCTATTTTCTGACAGCAACAATGCCATTCACTTGGCCAAAAATTATGCATTCCATAGTCACACAAAGCACATAAAAACCAGATTTCACTTCATACATCATGCTCTTGAAGAGGGAAGATTACAGTTAGAGAAGATTGATACAAAGGTCAATCTGGCTAATGCGTTCACCAAGGTTGTACCTCGAGAGAAGTTTAAATTCTATAGAACTTCTCTCAGCATTGTGATGACATAGCCATAAGCCCCAAGTGGGGGATATCTCTGAGTAGCTCACCTTGTAGCATTGATTGGACTTCAAGTGGGAGATTGTAATGCCTCTTCCATATAAAGGCTACACAGTCTGTGAAGCCCAATCTTCCCTTGTTGTTGTAACTGTCAGATTCCCTAACTTCCGCAGATGCTAGGATTATGCTTGACCATGCAACATAATATTACTAAGAGCTGAGAGCTGTTGTAACATTGTAATAGACTCCATTTTAATAAAAAGAGATATGTCATGCTTGTAGAGTGGATGTAATCCAGATGGATGAACCACTATAATCTTTGTGTCTGTGTATTGTTCATTCTTTGATCTTCTATTCTTGTTTTTAATTATTTGGTCTGCAATTTACTTTCAACACAAAGGGTTGCCTCGATGAGGCTGGAAAACACAGAGGTTCACACCCTCACCAACATGCATGCACAAGAAGCCAAGGTGTTGCAGGTGGACGGGCAAGCCAAGTCATAGAACACCACAGATGGACCAAGAATCTGCAGAAAACATGGCTCTTTACAGACCCCCATTCGATGCCAAAAACATTTGCCCAAGTACACCCCACAATGATAGCATGTGATGCCCAAGGCATAAGACCATTAACCGGGCAAAATTCAATGTGATGCATGTCGACAGACCATAGGGGTCGGAGATGTGATGGGAACCTCTACCGAACTAGTTGTTTCAACACAGAGAGAACCTTTGTTTACACATGCACAAAGAATGTTGCAGATTTACAATATAGGCTTCAAAGTATCTTGAACATTCTCTAATATCATGTAAGAACCACCAAGATCTAAGAGATGAAAATGAAGCACAACACAGATTGAGAGTCCAAATTTGATCATCGATTCATTAGAGAAGCAAAGTAAGATAGATGTGAGGGTGCAACTAAGTCCAACCACAGAAGGAGGAAAGAATTGGAGTGGTGGCCAAACTGTCCAAGAGACTAGGATGATGTGTCAAAATGAAATCGACACATCTTTAGTAGACTTGACACATCTCTAGTAGA
The DNA here is from genome assembly GCA_018584345.1 of Thuja plicata. NCBI lineage: Eukaryota > Viridiplantae > Streptophyta > Pinopsida > Cupressales > Cupressaceae > Thuja > Thuja plicata. Next base: position 134,199 of record MU225675.1, read on the forward strand.
GTCCTAAAAGATGATGACTTGTGTAGACAAGTTTCAAATGAACCTAGACTACTAAGTAGACTTAATAAGCCTAAATGAACTTAAATTAAATAACTACACTAACACAATGCTTCTTTATTTTTCTCTCCTACCATAAACTACAATCACCTACACCAAATTCCTCTCTTATCTTCATCTTTTGTGATTATTAATCCACCATAAATTTTGGATTCCACCAAAAGAATTTTTCTTCCTTACCTCATTTTGTACCCAATTAACCTTATTTTTTTCCATCAATTTACACCAAGAACATTTGAGCCATTTATCACTCATCACTACATATACATACAAAACATTATAAGAAATACAACATTAATCAAAATAGAATTTTCTATCTTCTACTTTTCACCTACTTCTTCCTCTTCACATACTTCTTCCCATCACTTCATATGTCTTCTTCTCTTATTCTATGTTACATTATATTCATTGTATCCTTTAATGGACCAATCTTTGTTGAAAAGACACATTTCTTTACCTCAGAAATACTACCATCATTGTGTGCTTTCTTATCCTCCATTTCTTTCATCAAGCTTTGAAAAATAAATATTAGTTCTAGAAATTTTAAAAAAAACTAGTTTAGTACCTCCATGATTTCTATTGTAGATTTGAAAAAGAAAGAAGTATACAGGAATTAAAGAAGCAATTAAACCACAAAATAGAGAACACGAGATTACATTAGATATATCATGGTTCAGCAAAAGTCTACATCCACACTGAGTAGAGAAATTAATATTAAGATCAAAAGTTCATCATACAGCAATAGCAATGACATATATAAGTTGTTTTTACAACACGCGAAATACCAACAGTCACTGTATGGAGGGAAAGGTGAGACCATTGGTCTTTAACCTTATACTCTCCCACCTGATGGCCAACGGATGCTACTGCTAAACAAACATTCCCCTGCTCTCCCTGCTACTTTATCTCTTCTTCACAAGTCCAAGAGAAGTCCTAGCACATTCAAACTTCTCTTTGGGTACAACTTTGGTGAATATGTCAGCTAGATTGGCCTTTGTGTCAATCTTAACAACCTCCAATTTGCCTTCTTCAACCATTTTTCTCAGAAAGTGAGCATGACTATCAATGTGTTTGGAACGTCGCTAAGATGCATGATTGTCAGCCATGAAAATAACACTGCAACTATCACAAAATAAAACATAATCATCTTGTTGATACTTCATATCACCAAGTAGTCACTGCAACCAAATAATCTCCCTAGCACCTTCAGAAAGAGTCAAGTATTCAGCTTTAGCAAAAGAAAGAGCAATAGAGTGTTGCAGTCTTGAGGCCCAGCTAATGGTAGCTCCAACAAACATGAAATTATAACCAGTAGTAGACCTTTGTTTATCCAAATCTCTAGCAAGATCGAATCTGTGAATCCTTGCAGTTGTTCATTGTTGCCACCAAAACATGAGACATAATTTGAAGTGCCTTTTAAATATCTTAGTATCCATTTAACAGCTTCCCAATGAGGCTTCCTAGGATTTCCCATGAACCTACTTACAACTCCCACTACATGGGAAATGTCAAGACGAGTGGAAACCATAACATACATTATGCTACCAACTGTTGATTTATAAGGAATGTTATCCATGAATTCATTTTCCTCTTGTGTTTTTGGACACAATTTGAAAGACAACTGAAAATGAGAAGAAAGAGGAGTGGAGACAATCTTTGCATCAGTCATACCAAATCTATCCATCACTTTGTTAATGTAATCCTTTTGAGACAAATTAATCTCTTTCTTCCATCTATCCCATGTGATTATCATGCCAAGAATCTTCTTAGCTGCCCCTAAGTCCTTCATGGAAATCTTACTTTCCAACTTTCTTTTCAGCTCACCAACAATTCTAGAACTTGTACCGGCTACCAACATGTAATCAACATATAGAAGAAGAATAACGAACTCACCATTTGGAAGTTTCTTGTATTAAATACATGGATCAGATTCACATCTTATGAAGTGTTGATCAATCATGAAGCGATAAAAATTTAAATACCACTGTCGTAGGGCTTCCTTAACTAGTCCATACAAGCTCCATCTTAATATATAATAAAGATGCTCTTGCCCCTTTTGGATAAAACCTTGAGGCTGCTCCATATACAACTCCTCATCCACGTCACCATGTAGGAATGCAGTGTTTACATCAAGCTGCTCCAATTCAATATCCCACACAGCTGCGAGTCCCAAAATAGTTTGGATGGTTGTCATTTTAACAACCGGTGACAAAATCTCAATGAAATCAATCCCCTCTTACTGAGTGTACCCTTTTACCACTAATCAAGATTTATAACATTTTTTTCCTCCGCCTTCATCTTTCAATTTATATATCCACTTGTTCTTAAGTGATTTCCAACTTGGTGGTAGAGAGACCAAATCTCAAGTTTGGTTACCTTCCAAAGAACTTATTTCTTCATTCATAGTAGTCACCCATTTATCCTTATCATTGCTTAGACAAGAGGCTTTATAATTGGTTGATTCAACTTGCTCAGAGATCAACAATTTTGGGCTCTGCCTCTTCAGCAAATAGCAGTTCATAATCTAAAAATTTTGAGGGAATTCATCTTTGCTGGGAAGACCTCCGTAGTGCTTGATTAAGGCTCAAATCAATATTGTTTTTATTGTGTGTCTCAGTCTATGAATGACTAAGGAAACCCCTATTCTCTATCAAATTTCACTTACATTCTTTGAGGATTCAAAATTGATGTGTCTCAGACCCAATTTACTAGCTCCTTGAGTCTCTCCATGAGTATTTTCTTTAGTGATACCATGACAGGAATCCAAGTCATCTACTGAATAAGTAGACCATAGAATATGAATGCATATAGCCTGCATAGATCTCATCTGGGACTGCCGAGTATTAACATGTTTAGCTGGAATTAATTTGTTTGTTGTGTCTTTGATATTATATGCAACTGAAGGTTGCGTAGGAGGTAGAGAAGAGCTCTGTTTTGTTGAAAGGATGCAGGCAGGTAATGTGGGCAATCCTTCCTATGAATTGTAGTAGGAAGAGGAGACTCGGTCCGAGAGGATAGAAAGTCAGCGGGTGGTGAAGAGCCTGTGTCTATGGAGGGACCCATAGACATCTTTGCCTCTTTACCGCTGACACCCTCCCAAACAACATTGTGATTAGGAGAGTGCATGCACCATGAATAGAATGTTGAAGTGAATTGGGGGAACCAACATTTATAGATTTATGTGCTTGGTTTTCTTTAAATAGGTTGTCACTGCTTGAGTATGGAGAGAAATCACAGTCAGAAAACTATTGTGAATGAGGACCAATTTCAATTTGGAGAAAAATAGTGACATTATTGTCACTCAAAACATCATTATTTGGAGACTGTGCATTAAAAGAGGACAAATCAGTGTTATGACCAGAATCAGAGGATTGTAATAATATAGGAATTGGGGCTTAAATAGAGTTGGGTGAAGTAACCATGGGCTGAGAATTTTCTATGGTATAGCCTTGTGAGGAGATGTGAGGTAAAATAATGCCATTGTTGGAAATATCAGAAAGGGGAATATAATATTTTCCACATGTTTCTTCTGACAAAGCTAGAAACATCATCTCATTAAAAACCACATCTCGAATCCTCACAATTTTCTTCTCAATTGGATCCCACAAACAAAAACCAAAATGATCTTCACCATAGCCCACAAATATACATCTCTGCAATTTTGAATCTAGTTTTCTCCTCTTCTCCTTAGGAACATGAACAAAGACTTGACAACCAAACACTCAGATGTGAGAATAATAAATTCTCTTTCCCAGTCATTCTTCTTCTAGAATGCCAAAATCCAATCGAGATGAGGGACTACGACTAATTAAATAAACTACGGTATTACATGCTTCTGCCCAAAATTCTTTGCCCAGGCTAGCATTAGAAAGCATACATCTAGCTTTCTCAAGAATGGTTTGATTTAGTCTTTCCACTGCCCCATTTTCTTGTGGATTATATGGGACAACCTTGATTCTTTGAATACCACGATTTGTACAAAAATTATTAAACTCCAAATAGCAGAATTTACCCCCATTATTCATCTTTAGACATTTTATTTTATGGCCACTTTGATTTTCAACAAGTGCTTTGAAAATTTTAAATTTTGAAAACACTTCAGATTTATGAGACATCATGTAAATCCAAACTTTTCGAGTATAATCATCAAGGAAAGTAATAAAATAGTTTGTGCCTCCATAAGAAGTTACTTCCATAGGTCTGAATACATCTAAGTGCACTAGTTGTAGTGGTGTTTCCTTCTTGTCATGTCCATTCTTCAAGAAGCTGACCCGTTTTTGTTTTCCACAAAGATAATGTTCACAAAACTCCAAATCTGCATATTTTAGACCCGATAGTTGATCACGGTTGAGCATCACCTCAAGGCCTTTCTTTCTCATGTGAACTAACCTTTGATGCCAAAGAGCTACATCGTTTCCCATGACTGTCATAGCAGCTCCCATCTCACTAGGATGCTCTAAAAGATACAAACTACCAACTCTATTGCCTTTGGCAATCACCATAGAACCTTTGGTCACCTTGCATGAATCCACAAAGAAATGTATGGCAGCCTTGTATATGTAACTGACTAACATAAATCAAATTTCTCTTTATCTTTGGAATATAACGAACATCTTTGAGCAGCCATTTGCCTCCTTCCAATGTAAAACAACATCACCTTTGCCAATAATTTCACAAGAATTATTATCACCCAAATAAAATTTTCCAAATTTACCTTCTTGATAATTCATGAGAGAATCCATGCAAGAGGTGGCATGAAAGGAAGCACCGGAATCTGAAACCCTATAATTTTCCTTTGTGTCACTTATATAAAGTATTAAAATACCATCATCCTTGTCATGTGCTATGTTATCTTTGATTTCCAAAACCCTTTCTTGGGCCTTTTTGTAATTTCGATAATCTTTCTTAACATGACCAGCTTTACCACAAAACCAACAACCATTTTGTCTACCTCTTGACTACAACCTTCTTGCAGATTGAGACCTTCAATTTTCATTATTTCTACCTCTATTATGGCTTCTTCCCCTATTTTTGGTACTCACCATTGTTAAGGCTTCGCTAGTTGAAGACTCCATATTCTTCCTTCTCATGTCTTTGCTAAGAAGAGTCATTGAAACTTCATCAAAGTATAAATCTTTCATGCTTGATGCTATAGTGCTAACATCAGTTACAACTCCATCCCAGCTATTTGGAAGAGAGAATAACCATAAGACAACCTTTTTCTCATCATCTTGTTTCATGCCAACTGAAACCGCTTGGCTGATCAAGGCATTAAATTTATTAAGGTGAATTTTCATAGCTTCACCTTCCCTCATTTTGATTTTATACAACCTCTTCATGATGAACACTTTATTTGCAATAGATGCCATTACATATGTGGCTGTGAGCTTGTCCCATACAGCCTTTTTCATTGCTTCATTTGCAAAATTGTACATCATGTTATCATTTAAAGAGAGAAAAATGTTGCTTTGGCATTTTCATCCAGCGATTCCCAATCTTCGTTACTCATTGTGCTGGGCTTCTTTGTTTTCCCTTCGAGTGAAAGTGAGAGACTTTTCTTGATCAGAAATGATTTCATCTATATCTTCCATATCCCAAAATTCTTCCTAGAATATTTCTCCACTCTCAAATCTTCCATAGCTTTTGCAGAAATCTTTTCAGATTCTCAATCAGCGGCTCTAACCCACTCTGATACCAATTGTAGATTTGAAAAATAAAAAATTATATAGAAATTAAAGAAGCAATTAAACCACAAAATATAGAACATGACATTAGACCAGATATATCGTGGTTCAGCAAAAACCTACATCCACATTGAGCAAAGGAATTAAAATTAAGATCAAAAGTCCATCATACAACAATAACAACAACATATATAAGCTATGTTTACAACACATGAAAGACCAATAGACACTGTATGGAGGGAAAGGTGAGACCGTTGGCCTTCAACCTTACATATACTATTATAACTCTTAAACATGCAACCTCCTTATCTTCAAATTTTATGTATTGAGAAAGACATGTTTAAGCTACCATCTCCTTCCTTCTCCATCATTTAGCATGCTGACTTATTCTTCTTCAACTCCTTTAACATGACACTTTGTTTCTTCTTTGATTTATTTTTTTGATTTCTCCTTCAAACAATCTTTCTATTTTCCTTATATCCTCTTTCAATGGGATATTTGCTTCTTCATCAGCTTTCTCATCAAATATAGGAATCTCCAAACCCATTTTATTAGGTCTTTCATCTTCTACCTTTTATTTTATTCTACTCTATTTCTTGCAAATGAAACATGTCATTAAATAAATCAAAATATTCATCACTACCTTTCTTCTTGTTATTCTCTTCTACGTTAATCTATGATATAAAATTACCATCTCTATGTACCTCTACCAAGTCATATTTTGTAAAAATAAATCATCTATGGTCCATAATAACCATTATCTCTTTCTTTATCACTTCTTTTCTTCTATCACTTATCCTCTTTTGATTTTTCTCTTCTTCTATGATGTGGGCTACTCCCATATATTTTGTTTCCACGCCTTTTCTATCAATGGTTGCAATATCTCTTTTTTTCAACTTATTATTCTATTTTACACTTTCAAGATGATATTATTCTTCTAAATCTATCTATTTCATGAGAAACCATCTAGTTTGGTATGTGCACCAATATGGTGAACAAAAAGTAGTCACTCACCTAAAAAACCCAAAAATTCAGCTAACACATTTGGGTAATTTAAAATTCAAATAACCTACCTTAGGATGGTGTAGATCATTTTGGAAAATATACAATAAGAAAATGTGATAAATGAGAATAAATCCTATCTCCTATTGTATAGTAGGAAGGAGAGATAACCCAATACACTTAGGAGTGTCCAATAATTGAATGTGTATCAATATCCTTTGCTAAATTGAGGGTTGATTAAGAGTATTTAAGCCAGACAAAGAGAATGGTGAGTTTTAGGTTGCACAAACTAATAGAAAGTAGGTCCAACTCCACACAAATGCCAAAAATAGGGTCTAGAAGATTAAACTAATCTATAAAATCAATTTGAAGTAGTTTTGGAGGGAATAGGTCACCTGGGTCATCCTGTTATCTAGAAGAGATCACCTATGCCAATATATTCCCTTCACTTTTTGACAATTCAAATTACACATTGACCGCGAGATCCTGAACTTCCTAGATCTAAGCTGGTGTGACTGTTACTTGTACCTACATATAGAAAAGAGGGAAAATTGTTTTGTAGAGAGGATTTTTCCTTATTCAAACCCTAGTTTGGAATCAATCTTGAAATGAAATGAAAGAAGAGAAAATTTTCTATCATAGAGTATAGGCTAGATCTAAAACATGAAGTGTATTACACCTTAGTAATGCAAATTCTTCTTTGAATGTGATCAAGAGCATTGATGCAATAACTTTGAATCCACATAAAAAACCAAAATGAAATCATGAAATACAAAACCTTATGTAATAGATGTTGGATATTTTCATAATGCTTGAGAGAGAGAGAGAGAGAGAGAGAGAGAGACTTGAATGTTTGAATAAATATCGATGCTTCAATGTATGTAAATGGATGCTTGTTCTATGATGTTTTTCCTTGATGGTAGACTCCTTTTCGTAGCCTTTAATGAGGGAAAGAGGCTTGATCCATGGAGAAGATTGACTTGAAAACATCTTAGAATTTTTAATGGCTAGAAACAAAGACATATGGTTGTAGCATAAGAGATCATGTCATGTGAATTTTGACAACATGATTAAGATAAGCAATAAAAGGAAAGTAAGAGGCTTACCGAGCATGTCAAAACCCGACCATATCATGTGTAAGAATTGCCAAAAAGGTAAAATAACAAAGTCTAGTTTCAAGAGAAAAACCCATACATCTAATGCTATTCTAGAATCAGTCCATACTGAGCTTTGTGGACCCATGAGGACAAAGAGTTACTATGGTGATATATATTTCATTCTCTTTGTAGATGGTTATTCTAGAATGATGACAGTTATGTTCTTAAAATCAAAATCAAAAGCATTCAAGATGTTTAAATGGTGTAAAGCTATTGTAGAAAAACAAAATGGTAAGGAAATGAAATGCTTAAGATCATATAGAGGAGGATAATTTGTTTCTAATGAATTCACTAACTTTTGTAATGAGCATGAAATTAAAAAATAGGTTTCTGCACCAAGAACACACCAAAATAGGATTGCTGAAAGAAATAGATTCATTTATGATTGTGCAGGAGCACTAATGATTGAGAAAAAAATCATTCAAACTTTCTGAAGGGAAGCTATCAGTACTGCTATCTACACATTGAACAGAGTTCAATTGAAGAAAGACACCAAAATTACACCCTATGAACTATGGTATGGATACACACCCAATGTACTTTACTTCAGAATTTTTGGAAGTCAATGTTATATTTTAAAAGATGATAGAAATGGAAATCTTGAATCCAAAAGTGAAGAAGGAATCTTTCTAGGGTATTCCACCAAGAGAAAGGCTTATAAATGTCTTAACAAGTCCTCTAACAAAATCATTGAAAGTGCAAATGTCAGAATAGATGAATATGCAGAGAAAAATGATGAGGAAAGAAGAAAGAACTAGATGACTACAAAAGTTTTTTCTACAATGAAGAACATGACACTCTGCCCGAGAAATAGTGTATCACTCCTGAGCAACAGAACAATGCACCCGAGCATCAGGCTACAAATACCAAAAATTAGGAAATTGCTCAAAATAATGTTCCGAGCGATGGAGATCAGAATGAAGGTCAAGATGATGATCAGAATAATGAATAAAGAGCTGAACAGAAACTTTCCAAGTATGTCAGAAGACATCATCCACAAAATTAGATCATAGGAGACAAGAAGGCTGGAATGAGAACAAGAAGTAAGTCAATGAACACTAGATGTTTAATTTGTGATTTTGAGCATAAATTTGTTAATACTACACTAGAAAATGAATAATGGGTCAGTGATATGAATGAAGAGACATAAAATATTGAGAAGAACAAGACATGGACACTAGTACCGAGACCAGAAGACAAGAATGTCATCGGTACCAAATGGATATTCTGAAACAAGCTGAATGAGAATGGAGAAGTCACAAGGAACAAAGCAAGGCTAGTATGCAAGGGGTATGCACAAGAAGAAAATATTGATTATGGAGAAACTTTTGCACCCATTGCTATACTAGAAGGAGTCAAAATACTATTTTCTTATGTTGCATTCAAAGGATTCAAGGTATACCAAATGGATGTCAAATTTGCATTCCTCAATGGAATACTAGAAGAAGAGGTATACATTGAACAACCAGAAGGGGTTTTTGATCCTAACAAGAGAAACATGGTTTGTAGACTAAACAAAGCCTTGTATGGATTGAAACAAGCACTAAGAGCCTGGTATGAAAGACTTCACTCCTATCTCATAAGCATTGGATTTGTAAGAACAAGAGAAAATAGAAATCTGTATTTAAAAGAAGATACCGATGATAACATTTTGATTGCTGAAATATTTGTTGATGACATTGTATTTGGGGGTAATGATATGCTATGTAAATCCTTTGCTAATGAAATGAGAAAAGAGTTTGAGATGTCAATGTTTGGGGAGATCAAATTCTTTCTTGGTCTACAGATTATTTAACAAGATGTAGGCATATATATCACACAATCCAAATACATCAAGGAAGTGCTAAAGATATTAAAAATGGAAGATTCCAAACCAGTTGGAACACCTATGGCAACCGGATGTAAGATGACAAAGAAGCTAAGTCAACTGAAGTAAATCAGACACTATATAGATCAATGATTGGAAAAATATGTTAGGAATAAGGTGTCTCAACCTTGGATAATTCCTATTCTTATTATTTGTTTTGTAAAATGTATTTCTTGCAAATAATGTTGATGTGTCGGCATCTTGAATTGTGTGTAAGGAGATCATGG
>MU225675.1:144442-172986 GCA_018584345.1 Thuja plicata
ATGCGAGTGTATTGTTGGAACGGTTTATGCTGCCGTGATTTGTCTTCAAGGGTTTTGAAATCTTCTGAAAGAACTTGCATTGCAAGTGTATTGTAACTGTAATAGTTTTGGATCAATACATTGTGCAAGTTTTGGAGTGCTGGGGTTTTTTACCGAAAGTTTTTCCCCAGGGTATATCATTGTGTCATTCTCTGTTTTCTGTATGCATGGTATGTGGCTACAATATCTTTGTTAAAGTAGTTAACGAATCTGTAATTATAAGGATTTAAAAGAATTTGCACAATACTTTCCTATAGAGATTAGCGTAGGAAGCTGTTTCCGCACCTGAGTTTCCTTACAAAATAATGTATGTTGTTCATACTAGACCAGATATAGCACATGCAGCTGGAATAGTTGTAAGATTCTCTGCTAATCCCAAAGAATAACACATGGCTGTTGTCAAGAGAATTCTGAGATATCTAAAAAACACCAAGGACTATGGATTATCATATAAAGAGAAGGAAAATTTGATCTTCAAGTCTATACAGATTCTGATTGGGATGCAAACTTAGATGACAGAAAGATCACAAGTGGAGGAGCATTATTCATGGGTGATAGAATTGTCACATGGATAAGAAAGAAGCAAGTATGCATCTCGCAATCTACTGCAAAAGTAGAATATGTGGTTGCTGCTGCAAATTGCTCTAATATTGCATGGATCAAAAAAATACTAGAAGGTATGAATATGAAGATTCTTGAGCCAGTGATTATTTATTGTGATAATACCAGTGCAATTAACATTTTAAATAATCCAATCATGTATGCTAAGACTAAGCATGTTGCTATCAAGTATCATTAATTAAGAGAACAAGTGCAAGAGAAAGAGGTGATACTGGAATATGTTCAATCCAAGGAATAATTAGCTGACATATTCACAGTCATTACCTAAAGATACATTTGAGTACCTGAGAAAGAGACTAGGGGTCTGACCATATTCTATTGGTTAGTAAGTTGACTAGGAGGCTGCATCAACCTACACACAATGAGAAGATCATTCATGTTGGTGCAAGCAAAGAGATGGAATGCAAAGATACATTAGTACATAGAAAGGTATATATCAGCACCGAACAATAGAGTCATTGTATTATTAATGGATAGGTAAATTCAAGGAGTATATTATAAAACGGAGGAAGGATATACTTTGGCATTGTTGTCAAAGGGAGAGAGTATCTTGAGGAGATCCAAAGGGAAGAGATTATATATACATATAAAATATCCATCATGATTATCCAAAGGGATAGATTGATGAAGGAAGAGATGGCTTAAGGGAGAGAGAATATCTATATTGCCGTCAAAAGAAAAAGAGATGATCAAGGAGAGGAACAATTAAAGGGAGAGAAAATATCAAAGAAGATATTCTGCAACATAGGGAGAGACAGAACTAGAAGCTGCTACATCTATCCAGTAAAGGGAATAAAGTATGAAGAGATTATTCTGCAAGAAACAAATCTAAGATAGAAGAGCTTACCGACAGCCAAAAATTTGTATTGGTTATAGAACAATAAATTTGGTAAATTTTGATGAACTACAACTGATATATTTCATAATGTATTAGTAGTAATATAGTGTGTTGTCATCAATGCTAAAGGGAGAGATTGATGAACTATAACTGATTGAATGTTTGAAGATATTAAGTTGATAATCACCAAGCTACATAAAGTTAATCCAAGACATTAAATTAGTTAATCTATTTTACTGTCATTGATGTTAACTTGATATAATTTGATTGGTTATATACATAGTGTCAAAGATTTCAAAGAATCAGTGAGATAAAGGTTATGCTATCAGTAATGCATAAAAGTTCAGTATGCACTAAGTAACAACAAACACCGACGGACAGTGCACCCCGACAGATAGAGAACCCCAAGAGAAAAGTCACAGTGATACCCAAGAAAGAACATAAGCAAGCATTACCGACAAGCATAATCACAGTGTTACCTAACGGACAGACAAACCTAATGGATAGAGATGCCCGAGGACAACTGAAGACAAGACCGAGCTAACAAGGAGTTAAAAATAGAAAAAGAACTGAAGTTCAAAAACAACAAAAGACTTAGCTGGCAAGAGCTAAAGATGGAGTTAACTGGTTGTTTACATTGTTTTCATCATCAAGTTAAAGCCAGAGATAATCAAGAGTTTTAAAGATGTTTTATTCCAGTTGTCATAGAAAAATCTACGGGATGAAACTGAAGTAAAGCTTTAAAGAAAGAAAGGTGAGAATAATGGATCATGCCAAGAACAAGAAATTCAAGGATTTAAAAATGGTGAAATCATGTCTATAAAGAGAATAGATAATTCATTATGAATTAGGGTAGTAAATAGAGAAGAGGATGCTGAAGATAAATTGGTGAAGAAAGACTTCATATAGTACTGATCAATCAAGCTGAAGAATAGAGCTAATATTTCTGTGGGCACTGAGCAATAGAGAAGCACAACATCACTGAGCAGAAAGAAGTGGAGCAAAGGTATTGAAAATAAATATTGATCAGAAAGGTATTATGAGCTTACAATAGATCTAAAATTCTACAATTCTAAGTTGTATGTATGAACAGATCATATACTGATTCAATTTAAACATTGAATCAGAGAAATCTCTTAACCGAGTAGGATCTAAAAAAATCCTTTATATATTGAGATACATCCCAAGGAGTATCAAAAGGTTAAGTCATGAAGATAGCATAGTCAAATGTCAGATATCAAGTGATTAATGGTTAGTGATAAATCCTCTAACAAGGTCACAGTTAACAGGTGTGTTTGTAACCTTTAACAAGGTTGGCTCTTCACCGAGCTCACTTCAGAAGAGTTAAAATTTTGGGTTACCGATCCCAATTTTTTCCCTTAACAGGGTTTCTACATTAAAAATCCATGTGTCAAATGTGTTTATGAGTCATTGCTTTCATGTTTTACTTTACACAATATTAAAATAGGATTGATCGGTATACACTAAGTTATTTATTGTATTTTGGTAAATGACAGACTGCTAGTCGGTAAACAATAAGAATAAGGTTTAACAGTGAACTTCAAGCAGTATTTATTTGTTAAGATTATTTCAAGGCATACATCTTGTAGGACTGAAGATAACTAGAGGCTTATAATTGTGGTACTAAGTTTTTGGGTTGATTAATTAGAATATTTTTGAGGCCACTGATTCACCCCCACCCCCCCCCCCTCTCAGTTATTCTAACAATTGGTATCAGAGCTTGTGTGCTTAGAAGGAAGGTTTCAAGACCTAAGAAAAGATCACAAGATGTGCCCAAGTTGAACAAAGACAACTTTGCATCATGGAAGAGCAGGATAAGACTCCACCTATCAAGTATTGGAAATGATGTTACTCAATATTTGGATACTAAATATGTGTTGCCTACAATACCTCATACACTTGATCAATTGATAGAAAAGCATGAGCATAATTCTATGATGATAGAACTTGCTTCCTCACTCTCCGATGCTGAATTTGAAGATGTCAAAACCTGCACCTCTGCAAAGCAAATGTGTGATAAATTGAACTTGGTACATGGAGGAGATGCAAATGTACTAAGAGCTAAGGTAGAGAGCCTAAGAGGTAAATTTGATGACCTAAGAATGAAAGAAGGAGAAAATATCACTCAGTATAGCTGCAGAATCAAAGAGGTAGTCAATTCTATCTGAGGAGTTGGAGGTGTACTTGAAGAAGAAACAATGGTAAGTAATATCCTAAGAACCTTACTACCTGTATATTCTATTAGAGTATCTTCTATACAAGAAATGAGAGCAGTAGAAAACAATAATGTCACTCTAGATATTTTGGTTGGTAGATTGATTTCATTTGAGATGAATAACTTTGATAACACTGTCTTACAATCTATCGAGCATGCATTCAAATCTTCTTTGAAAATAAGTAATTCAAGTCATAAACACACTATGAGAAATGATAGTGATGACCAAGATCTTGATGAGATTGAAGCACTAATGGATAGAAGATTGTAGAGAGGCAAAGGTAGATACAAAGGTAAATTACCACTTGTATGCTTTAATTGTAAAGAGATTGGACACTTTGCTACTAGATGTCCTAACAAAAGAAAAGATGATAGAAGTAATCACAGATCATATGAAAAGAAATTTGATAGAAGTGAAAATAGAGATTACCGAAGCAAGCGACAATCTGAAAGAAGAGATACCCGAGACAACAAGGACAATGGAAAGAAATCTTGTTACCTAACTAAGAACAGAGCTGGAGATACTGACACCAAATTTGATGAAGATATTGAGATGGTATTTGTGGCCATGAAGGATGATTCAGATGAAGAAGAAAGGTATGTTGATATTTCACCCATATCTAAGGTTTGTAAGAATGATGTCTAGATTATAGATAGTGGTTGCACTCACCACATGACCGTTGATAAACAAAAGTTTGAAACTTTTGAGTATTATAATAGTGGATCAATAAGAATGGGTAATGACTCACCTTGTCCAGTTGAAGGTAAAGGAACTATAATGTTGAATAACCTGATCAAATGTGAAAATGCATACTGGATAAAAGGACTTCACTATAATCTATTGAGTGTTTCATAGATAAATAACATAGGTCACTGAGTAGCATTTGAGAATAAGAGGGAAAAGATCTTCAATGAATCAGGAAGGTTGATCAGAACTCGTGAACAGAAAAAAGGTAACCTATTCTATCTTGATGATATAAACACCACTTGTTTAATGGCTAGAAATGAATACATATGGTTGTAGCATAAGAGATCATGTCATGTGAATTTTTAAAACATGATTAAGATAAGCAATAAAAGGAAAGTAAGAGGCTTACCGAGCATGTCAAAAGCCAACCATATCATGTGTAAGAATTGTCAAAAAGGTAAAATGACAAAGTCTAGTTTCAAGAGAAAAACCCATGTACATCTAATGCTAGTCTAGAATTAGTCCATACTGATCTTTGTGGACCCATGAGGACAAAGAGCTACTATGGTGATAGATATTTCATTCTCTTTGTAGCTGATTATTCTAGAATGATGACAGTTATGTTCTTAAAAAGAAAAATCAAAAGCATTCAAGATGTTTAAATGGTATAAAACTATTGTAGAGAAAAAAAGTAGTAAGGAACTGAAATGCTTAAGATCAGATAGAGGAGGAGAATTGTTTTCTGAAGAATTTTCTTACTTTTGCAATGATCATGGAATTAAAAGACAGGTTTCTACACCAAGAAAACCACACCAAAATGGGATTTCTAAAAGAAGAAATAGATCCATTGTTGATTGTGCAAGAACACTGATGATTGAAAAAAACATCACTCAAACTTTCTGGAGGGAAGCTGTCAGTACTGTTGTCTACACATTGAACAGAGTTCAATTGAAGAAAGACACCAAAAAGACATCCTATGGCTATGGTATGGATACACACCCAATGTAAGTTACTTGAGAATTTTTGGAAGTCAATGTTATATTTTAAAATATGATAGAAATGGAAAGCTTGACTCCAAAAGTGAAGAAGGAATCTTTCTAGGGTATTCCACCAAGAGCGAGGCTTATAAATGTCTTAACAAGTCCTCTAACAAAACCATTGAAAGAGAAAATGTTAGAATAGATGAATATGCAGAGAAAAATGACGAGGAAAGAAGAAAAGAACCAGAAGACTAAAAAGGGTTTGTCTACAATGAAAAACCTGACACTCTTCTCGAGCAACAATGTATCGCTCCTGAGCAACAGAACAATGCACATAAGCATCAGGCTGCTCAAAATAATATTCTGAGCGATGGAGATCAGAAAGAAGGTCAAGATGATGATTAAAATAATGAACAAAGAGCTGAACATAAACTTGCCAAGTATGTCAGAAGACATCATCCATAGAATCAGATCATAAGAGACAAGAAGGGTGGAATGAGAACAAGAAGTAAGTCACTGAACACTAGATGTTTAATTTTTGATTTTGAGTCTAAATCTGTTAATAATGCACTAGAAAATGAAGAATGGGTCAGTGCTATGAATGAAGAGATAGAAAATATTGACAAGAACAACACATGGACACTAGTACCGAGACCATATGACATGAATGTCATCGGTACCAAATGGATATTCAAAAATAGGCTGAATGAGAATGGAGAAGTCACAAGGAACAAAGCAAGGTTAGTATGGAAGGGGTATGCACAAGAAGAAGGTATTGATTATGGAGAAAATTTTGCACCCATTCCTAGACTATAAGGAGTCAAAATACTACTTACTTATGCTGTATTCAAAGGATTCAAGGCATACCAAATGGATGTCAAATATGCTTTCCTCAGTGGAATACTAGAAGAAGAGGTATAGATTGAACAACCAGAAGGGTTTGTTGATCCTAACAAGAGAAACATGGTTTGTAGACTACACAAAGCCTTGTATGGAATGAAACAAGCACCGAGAGCCTAGTATGAAAGACTTCACTCCTATCTCATAAGCATTGGATTTGTACGAACAAGAGAAAATATAAATCTATATTTAAAAGAAGATACTCGTGGTAACATTTTGATTGCTGAAATATTTGTTGATGATATCATATTTGGGGGTAATGATATGCTATGTAAATCCTTTGCTAATGAAATGAGGAAAGAGTTTGAGATGTCAATGTTTGGGGCGATCAAATTCTTTCTTGGTCTACAGATTCTTCAACAAGATGCAGGCATATATATCACACAATCCAAATAAATCAAGGAAGTGATAAAGATATTAAAAATGGAAGATTCCAAACCAGTTGGAACACCTATGAAAACCGGATGTAAGCTGACAAAGGAAGATAGTTCAAATGAGGTAAATTTGACATAATATAGATAATTTATTGGAAAACTAATGTATGTTGTTCATACTAGACTAGATATAACACATGTCTTTGGAATAGTTGCAATATTCTCTGCTAATCCCAAAGAATCACACATGACTGTTGTCAAGAGAATTTTGAGATATGGAAAGAACACCAAGGACTATGGCTTATGGTATAAAAGAGAAGAAACATTTGATCTTCAAGTGTATACAGATGCTGATTGGGCTGGAAACTTAGATGACAAAAAGAGCACAAGTGGAGGAGCATTATTCATGGGTGACAGACTTGTCACATGGATAAGCAAGAAGCAAGGATGCCTCTCAGAATCTACTGTAGAAGCAGACTATGTGGTTGCTTCTACAAATTTCTCTAATATTGCATGGATCAAACAACTATTGGAAGGTATGAATGTGAAGATTCTTAAACAAGTGATTATCTATTGTGATAATACCAATATAATTAACATTTCTAAGAATCCAGTCATGTATGCTAAGACTAAGCATATAGCTATCAAGTATCATTACTTAAGAGAATAAGTGCTAGAGAAAGAGGTGATACTCAAATATGTTCAATCCAAGGAACAATTAGCTGACATATTCACAAAGCTATTGCCTAAAGATACATTTGAATACCTGAGAAAGAGACTATAGTTCCAACCCTTGTCTATTGGTTAGTAAGCTGACTAGGAGGCTGCATCAACCTACACACAATCAAAAAATCATTCATGTTGATGCAAGCAAAGAGATGGACTTCAAAGATACATTAGTACACAGAAAGGTACATATCTGCACTGAACACCAGAGTCATTGTATTGCTGATCAATTGGGAAATTCAAGGAGTATATTATGAAAAAGGGGAAGGATATAATTTGGCATTGTTATCAAAGGGAGAGAGTGTCCTAAGGAGATCCAAAGGAGAGAGATTATATATCATATGAAATATCCATCATGATTATCCAAAGGGAGAGATTGATGAAGGAAGAGATGACTTAAGGGAGAGAGAATATCTATATTGTTGTCAAAAGAAAAAGAGATGATCAAGGAGAGGAACAATCAAAGAGAGACAAAAAATCAAAGAAGAGATTCTACAACACAGGGAGAGACAGAACTAGAAGGTTCTACATTTTTCCAGTAAAAGGAATAAAGTTTGAAGAGAGTACTCTACAAGAAACAAATCTAAGCTAGAAGAGCTTACCGAGAGCCATACATTTGTATTGGTTATAGAACAATAAATTTGGTAAAGTTTGATGAACTACAACTGATATATTTCATAATGTATTAGTAGTAATATATTGTGTTCTCATCAATGCCAAAGGGAGAGATTGATGAACTATAATTGATTGAATGTTTGAAGATATTAAGTTGATGATCACCAAGCTACATAAAGTTAATGCAAGACATTAAATCAGTTAATGTATTATATTTTCATTGATGTCAACTTGATATGATCTGATTAGTTATATAAATAGTGTCAAAGACTTCAAATAACCCGAGAGAAAAAGGTTAAGCTATGAGTAATACATAAAATTTCAGTATGCACTAAGTGACAACAAACACCGATGGACAATGCACCCCAACGGATATAGAACCCTGAGAGAAAAGTCACAGTGATACCTGAGCAAGAATTACCAACAAGAAGAATCACAGTGTTACCCGATGGACAGACAACCCTAGCAGAAAGACAACCCTGATAGACAGAGATGCCCGATGACAACTAAAGACAAGACCGAGCTAACAAGGAGTTAAAAACCAAAAAAAACTGAAGTTCAAAAATGAAAAAAGACTTAGCTGGCAAGAGCTAAAGATGGATTTAACTGGTTATTTACATTTTTTTCATCAAAAAGTTAAAGCCAGAGATAAGAAAGAGTTTTAAATCTATTTTATTCCAGTTGTCAAAGAGAAATCTATGGTATAAAACTGAAGTAGAGCTTTATCAAAGCAAGAAAGGTGAGAATTGCGGATCACACCAAGAACAAGAAAGTCAAGGACTTAGAAATGGTGAAATCATGTTTATAAAGAGTCAAGCTAATTCATTATGAATTAGGGGAGTGAATAGAGAAGAGGATGCTGAAGAGAAACTGATGAAGAAAGACTTCATACAATACTAATCAATGAAGCTGAAGAACAAAGCTAATATTTTTACATACACCGAGCAACAGAGAAGCACAACATCACTGAGCAGAAAGAAGTGGAGCAAAGGTATTGAAAAGAAACATTGATCAGAAAGGTATTATGAGCTTACAATAGATCTAAAAATCTGCAAGTCTAATTTGTATGTATGAACAAATCATATACTGTTTCAGTTTAACCATTGAATCAGAGAAGTCTCTTAACCGAGAAAGATCTAAAAAAATCCTTTATATATTGAGATACATCCCAAGGAGTATCAAAAGGTTAATTCATGAAGATAGCATAGTGAAATGCCAGATATCAAGTAATGAACTGTTAGTGATAAATCCTCTAATAAGGTTACCAAGCTCACTTTAGAAGAGTGAAAATTTTGGGTTACCGGTCCCAAGTGTTTTTTCATTTAACAAGGTTTCCACGTTAAAAATCCATGTTTCAAATGTGTTTATGAGTCATTACTTTTAGGTTCTTCTTTACACATTGCTGAAAAAAGATTTATCGATATACACTAAGTTATTTATTGTATTTCGGTAAATGACAGACTGCTAATCGGTAAACAATAAGAATAAGGTTTAACAGTAAACTCTGAGCAATAGTTATTTGTTAATATTATTTCAAGGCATACATCTTGTAGGACTAATGATAACTAGAGGCTTATAATTACGGTGCTAAGTTTTTGGGTTGATTTATTGGAATAGTTTTGAGGCCACTGATTCACTCCCCCCCCCTCTGAGTTATTCTAACATGAAATTCCATCCTTAAGAGTCTCTTAACATGGATTAATAAATGATGATGATTATAGGGTCCCCTGACTTCAACAATTGGAATTGTTGGAGGAACACCAAACACAAGCCTATGAACATTTGAAGGTCTATAAGAATAGAATCTTGAGACACTATAACAAGCATACTAAACCAAGAACCTTTCAAGTGGGAGACTTAGTGTTACAAGAAAACCCTAAAAACCAAGCGAATAGGGAAAAGAAGCAAAAATGGGAAGAAAATTGGCTTGGACCCTTTGTAATTACTTCCTCTTTTGGAACGGGAACCTACAAGCTAGTTGATTGTGAGGGTGATGAATTAGAAGAGCCTATTAACAACATCCATCTAAAGAGGTTTCATACCTGATCAAATGAAAGATTATAGGAGGAAAGAGTATAAGACAAGTGTGTATCCGATGATTTCAGCATCATTCTTTGTATATGAGAAAATCAAAAATTCAAAAAAAAACATGAGAAAATTCAAAATCCAAAAACATTAGAAAGATCAAAAAGTCAAAAAACAATGGAAAAGCAGAAAATCAGAAAAAGGAGAAAATTAAGCATGAAGAAACCAAAAACATTCAAAAATAAAAAAATGGTTGTCTTGGTGAAAACCTAGCAAATAGGTGCCTTGATAATATCAAAAAATGAAAAAGAAAGGAAAAAAAGAAAAAATTTGAAAAAGAGAAAAAGTACCTTGGTGAAAACCTAGCAATAGGTGCCTTGGTAGCAAAAAAAAAAAGGAAAAAAAGGAAAAAAAAGAGCAATAAACCCAAAAGGTGAAAATCTAGCAAACAGGCACTTTTTGATCCTTAGGTCTTTCCTAGTTGCATTTGTACATATTGCCTTTTCATCATCTTATTTGTACATATCCTGAATATTGCATCTGTCATTTGTGCATAGTCATCATAAAGTCTCTCAGCTGCATTGTTGCATACTAGGTTTCATTTGCCCACGTTTCACATGGTTACATTTATCACTTGGGGGAAAAACATTGGTTTTGGTACAAACAGATTCAGAAAGAAGTGCTACATTTTGTTCACATATCAGAAATAGATTTTCAGAATTTTAGAGGAGAGATATTGTTGAGCCTTTGATGGATATCATTGTTCAAACCCAAGCATTCGACCTTACAACTTGATCCTTGAATGTCATTGACTTATTTTATCAGGATTAAAAATTGACACACCCTAAATGATCATAATGTTTGGAATTCTATTGAAAATATTGATACAAATCAAAACACTTGAAGTTTTTGATGATATTCTTTGCATTTTGTCATGTTTTTTTAGCTGCTCGATGATTTTTCGACTAGATTGGTGATGATGAACACATGATACTTTTCTTGACTTTGAGTGAGTGTTTTGAGGAAGATCCACCAACTTGTGTGAATTCGTCTAAGGACATGGTCATCAAAGAACCATCGAGGATGTTCATATAGGATGGAGGGTTAACCTTTGTTTGTTTACGCAAAAGGATACCTTGGCTATTTAGATCTTCCATATCTTAATACCAAAAACTACTTGCAAAATTGAATTTGATGAAACTGGTATTCATACTCCCATATTTGGTTATTCAACTAGTGAGGGTTGTACTAGTTTCCAAGGGGTTACCAAAAAGTGATGAAAGCGATATTCATATCATCATGATGTGGTTAGTGATGGTTGTACTTTCTCTTAGTTCCACAGCATTCAATGATGATAATATATCTCTTTTGCAGTTATTTCGCAAAAAGCTAGTGACAATTAGTTGCATTGCATGGCATTTTCATGTTAGTTTAATTGCATATTTAAAGGATTTTTCTGAGCTCAAGGGGGTTAATCAATTTTGGGGGATTCAATTATCAATTATCCTTGTTTCAAATCAATGATGTGAGATTATCTTTTGCATTAATTCATAGCATTAATCATTATCCATTATCTCTTATATCAGAAAATCAAAAGAAAAGAAGCATTAATCATTACTCATTTTACATCCATTCTTAGAGTGCATTTCATATAAAATTGCATACATTCATACATCAAAATCCAAAAAGATAGTTACATGCATTCATGTATCATTGCATTGCATAAATCATTGCATTCATCATCAAAATCAGAGAAGCATATAGAAGTAGTTGCATAAATTATTTGCATCCATCTATCTATGTCATATATAAGATAAACTACATCTATAGCATAATAAAAGTAAATGCATCATAGAAATCATATAGATCTACATATAAATAAATCTCACATCAACATCATAAACACATCATGGAAATCAAAGAGAATCATCATATAAATGTCCATCAAATAAATGACCATCAACATCTGTATATCAAGATACAATATCATTGAAAAAATGATACATCATCAAAGTCCTAATCAAAAATCTATATGATACATCCACGTATATCCAGAAGATCAATATCCAATCTATCTCAAGACCCAGCAAGGGCACCTGATCTGTCACCTATACCTATACCAGATCCATCACCTGTCCCATCTGGATCTTTGTCACCCAATCTATCCTATGTAGTCAACAGTACCTGACTGGTGCTAGCTACACTAGGCATTTGTGCCATCATCGTCATGAATTTTTGCATCATGGTAGACACCTGATCAATCTTCCCACTCATCGATGTCATACCATCCTGTAAGGTCCTCACATCATGTGTCAAGGCATCTATCGCTTGTGGAGCTTGTGGAGGATCCCGTGGTGCCTGTGGTGCTAGAGGTACATGTGGTATAACCAGAATCTGTAAAGGCACCTGTTGTGCCAGAATCTGTCCCTTTAAAGGAGGAACCTGATGTGCATGAACCTATACCTGTGGAGGAGCCTATTGTCCTGGAGCTTGTCTAGCAGCAACTATCTCGGCCTACCTACCAATCCTTTGTCGTTGCCCTCCCCATATGGTAGCTGGTATGGGATGAACCTTTCCATGAACTTGTCTCTATCTAGGCTACCCAAATCTACCACCCCTAGCCCTAACATGTCCACCCCGCATCTAAGGTCCCACCTGTCCTCTGCCTAAATCCCTAGGATCTCTTTGTACTCTAGGAGATTTTTGTCTCCAACCTCTCGCACTACCACTGTCACTGCCATCTTCGTCATCATCATCAGATATATCAACCATATAAGGTATGGGATCTGTAGGATCAATAAATCTAGTGAATCTATGGTGAGAAAACCACTCTCTATACTCTGCAGACATCCTAGCATCAACAACATGATCTAACATGTCCCACCGGATGAATACCAATTTATCCATCTCTGTACATGCAAACTGATAATCAACCTGCACTCCCCACATGGATCGTTCTACCTATACCCATGCATATAATGCCATACCCTACGACATATCCTGTACTCTTCCATACTGTCTCAACACTCACTCAAAGAAGAATATCTCTATAGTAAGTGGTGATCGACCAATCATCCACAAAGGGGAAAACATGTAGGGAAGCTCATCATCATCCTCTCTACATCCCTTGCATCCAAGGTAAGGTCTCCAAATGACCTCATGATTTATGTCATCAATAGTACGATGCCAGTACTCAAGCTTGCCCAGACGATGCTGGATAACCATACCATCATACAGGAATGCATAAGGCCATCCTCGACCTCAAACACAAGCTATTATAGGTCTCATCATAGGCATGTGCTCCTAGGTCGATAACTACAATAATATCAGACCTACTGATAAAGCTGCACTCGCTCTCTATACAACCTCCTGAAAATAATGATATAACTGTGCTAATACATAGGAACCCCAATCAAACCGTCAAGGATGTGCAATTAAGTCCTCTAGGATCTGACCCCAGCCAACTGAGAAACTGTGACCTCGTCTGTTAGGAAGCAGTAATCCTCTTATAACTGCTCCTAATACTGTTGGAAAAGTGGGGAATGAAGAAAATCAATCCCACGTGATTGTATCGTCACCAAAAATGCATCTTCATACGCTGCCATCATATACCTAATCATAATAAACTCGCTCTCCTCGAGTTGAGATACGAAGCAATCTACAGACACCCTCGGGAGTGATCGTCATCTCGCCAAGTGGAAGGTGGAAAGTATTGTGGTTAGAGTGCCAACCCTCTGCCATAGTTGTCAGTAAACCCCAGTTCAGTTGGAACCGATGAAGCTCGAGGAGGAAACTCAATCCACACTGCTCTACAATGCGTAACTCTAGATCCGTCAACTCATCAGATAAATCAAGGATCCAGGAAGCTAGATTCCATACGTATAACTTACAGAACTATGCCTATTTTGTAAACAAGGGAATTATATTAGTATCATTATATTAGTAGATAATTCTAAGTCAATCAAACCAATTTAATCAATCATGTTCTCTTTTTGAGCGCATCAACTTATTGTTCCTAAATCTAGATCTTGAGAAGGGACCAATATGATCAGTTATACTATCAATTAGTTTTCTATCCTATCAAATTGACAAATCAAACATCCATTATTATGATTATCCTAATATCCTAAAAATATGGAGGTATTACTAACACACATCTATCTATCTTGGAAATCAATCTGGTCATCCAAACAACCAATCAGAAAGTAGTTTGTACCTATTTAATTAGGTTTTCATCAAATTTCAAAGCAGGCATTACTTGGCATATTGTATGCATCATTTCATGCTAAGCGTCATTTAATATTTGACAAGCGTGATTTGATATATCAGAGGCGTCACTTTACAGTGTATGTGGCATTTCATCTTCCTACATGTCATTTTAAACCTATTAGGCGACATTTAACAACTACTTTTTCCCTAGGGTTTAATAGGCGGCATTTTATTGAGCAAATGTAAAATTTTAACCTAAACTTGAGTGGGATTTTGCTATGCACAGGCGTCATTTCCCTACGCGTACGCAGAATTTCACGTGTCTAGGCGTCATTTAAACTATTCTAGGTGTCATTTGACCTAAACTATCCTAGAAATCATGATTAAATGCAATAAAAATGCAGCAATAAATGAACTAAGAGGTTCAAAACCACTTACTGAAGGTCCATACTTAGGGGGTCTCTGATACCAGCGTGCTCGCTTGAACTGATGCTCTCAAATAGGGACCACCATCGCTATCAATCTCATCAGGATCAGATCAAAATCTCTAGGGTAAAAAGTGAAAATGAATAGTAAAAATGGGTGTTTCAACCTATTTAAGCTATTTAACCTAATTTTGGAGAGATTTTTGACCTAGTTTGACCTAGTTTGACCTAATCTGTATTTTTCTTCACTCTGGGGCATTTTTTTTGTCAGGATCATTATCAATGTTTTTCATAAATAAAAACATATTGGATCTATTTTTCTATCAGTTTCATCTTTTTTTCCATCTGGACATCAATCTATTTCATTTCTGAGGGGGCATTATCATAGTATCAAATCAGGAACTGCATCAAATTTGGGGCATTGAAATTTCAAAATTATCAATGGGGCATTCTACATATTATCAAATTGGAGTTTCAAATCATGTTATCAAATTAGGTTTTTATCAAATCAAATCAGAGTTCCAAATCAGGGTATCACATCAATCAATCAAATCAGAGTTTCAAATCAGGTTATCAATCCGTCAATCAGGTTATTAGATCATTTTTCAATCAAGCATCGAATCAGAGACTAGGACATGACATTTTATTTGAATCAATGCGCTTCACACATCAATTCAAAGAGGGGCATTTATAGAAACCTAAAATTGGGCAGGTGTTTTCTCTAATCAAGCAAATCTGCAAATCTTAGCCAAATGCTCTAAATCTCATCAAAATGGATCAAATCAATTTCAAATGGACAAAATCAATTTAAATCAAAGGATTAAATGAATAATTACATTAAATGATTAAATATAATCCTAAAGGGGTTAATCAAACTATATAATTGATTTTAATCAATTAATTGTATAGTTTAAATCAAAAATCAAATCCAAACTATTCACCTACACGGATAGTTTAATTAATTGATTGAATTTAATAAATCCTAATATCCTTCAACATGAATTTGAGCAACCAATGAGAATTGAGAATATAAAGCACATGTATCACTCCTAATTTGCAATCTCAATCACTCATTTTGAACTTTGAATCTCAATCACTCAAATTTGTCCCTTTTTCCCAACCTTTGAGACAAGCATTTAAATTGTCTCCCTATTTGAAACCATCTCAAAGCCTTTCACTCAACCAAGGCTTAATCATGATCAAGTAACTCTACCCCCTACACTTGGGAAAATCCTATAAATACAAGCCATTTTGAGAGCATAAGGGATCCTAAACATTCATGAGCAATTGCATCCCTATTATAGAGAAATTTAGCAAGATCATAAGCATTTGAGAGCATGCTTTGAGAAATTGAGATCATATTAGAATGAATTACATTGGCGATTTGAGAGTTGTGAGCTAGAATAGGCATAATCAATCAAAATTCCTATTCTAGGATTGTCACTAGTAGAGATTAAGGCTGAGAGCTCTTTTAGCAAAGCTTAGTTAGAGATTCATGAGATGTTAAATGCTTTATTTGTCAATTCTTAGATTAAATTGTATTATTGTTTCCATAGAATTGATAGATAGCACCTTTATTTAATGAAGGTATGATTTATACATACACATGCTCCTATATTTGTAAATTTGATCTAGAACATGTATCTAAACCTAAAAATGTACAAAAAAAAGGAAATAGTGGTGTGTTGTATAGGGTATTTCTTATTCAAGGCCCCATTTTTGTGTTTCAACCTCCATGAATAGCCAAGTTGGATAAAAAATAATGTGTGCTCTAAATCTTAAGTGTGTCTATGACTGTGGTGAGAAAATAATTTTATAAACATAAATACCAACCTTAAGAAAGTGTATTAGAGTGAATCCTAGATGAGATTTCAAAAGGTGATGGGTATATCAACTAGAGAATACATGAATCACAAAAATTAAAATGAAAAGGGATAAATTTCATATCTAAAGATAAAAATTAAAAATGAATGAATGACATGGAATCATGCCAAAACCTTAAGGAGAAGTACAAACCAATCATCAGTGAGTGATTCCTTATCATCCTCCAACATTCCTTAAATATTTCATCATGATTGATAATAATTTATGAAGGCTTGATGAAATTTGCTAAAATGCTGACATAAAATGATCATATTAAAAAATCAACTTCAAATTTTGAAATGTAAATGTTGGCACTTAAAGTCCCCAAAATTTTGGGAAAATGTTTTAGTTCATGTGTGTAAATTTGCATGGGCCCTCTAAAATAAGCTCCAAAAAAATGAGATGTGATATTTTACGGCCATGATATTGGACCAAGTCCTAATTTCTGAATTTGAGAAATTTTGAATGTGAAATGAGATTTTTTAATTTTTAGTTTGAGATAGGATATGACCTATCTTCTTGAGTTGGGGATTAAATTCAAGGCTAGAAATTACCCTAAAAATGTCTAATAGAGTGGAAAACAAAGAAAGTGCTAAGAAGAGTGTGTAATTGGGTTCATAATTAAGGAGTACACTTTACAACACAATAGAGAGGAACATAGGTCTAAAATTTGTAGTAGAGTGTATTAGTGGGGTGTTGGGCACCCTAGTCTAAGCCTTTTCATCCATTTAAAATTTTTCTTAGCCCATCATTGTCTACTCTGCATGTCTTTAACTTTATCATCGTCAAATATACACCTAAATATATAAAACGGGGGAAAATGTTGTTCCATTTAGTGGCTTACCTAAATTATATCATGTATTAATATTTCCACTTCTACAATGGCTAATGAAGAGATCTGATTACATTCTATCACAAGAATGAAGGCTAAACAAGTAATGAAACACTAAAATTGGAATGATATTACCTCAAGTATGAAATCCTTTAATGGAATATCAAACAAGGCTTTATGTGATGAAGTAAAGTATCTTAACATATTAGTGCATCCTTCTAACATGAATAAACACAATGTAATCAATCATGATTGCTATGGAAGACTTGAATGCTTGATTTCTTTCCTCCTTGAATGTAGACCTATCCTTGATTTAATGTTAGGATGTTAAGATGCTTTTATTGAAAGGCTTGTTGTTTGAAATGAGAAAAGAACTTTTATTTAAATATGAAAGTCAATTTTTTTCAAAATATATTTTTGTGGAAGGTTGACAAACAAAGGTAAATTCTCACTATTTGTAAGGTCAAATTTTTATCATCAAATTTGATCCTTTTTAATTTGGATTGGGGCATTAGGAACCATAGTCCTTGTAAAACAAGAAACAAAAAATGTGAAGAATAGGGGAATGAACTAATTCTATGAAAATAGTTTCAAAATTAGGCACAATCATGCACATCCACCAAGATTCAAAACTAGTGTAAAATTGTTAAGGTCAATAATTTATGACACTACATGTCATCAATATAGAGTAGAAGAATGATGAATTGTCCATTAAGGATTTTCTTTTAATAGACACATGGGTCTGACTCACAACGAATGAATTTATGTTGAATCATGAACGAATAAAACTTAACATACCTCTGCCTCAGGGCTTGCTTGAGCCCATACAAGCTACGCTTTAGCAGGCAATAAAGATGTTCCTTTCCCTTTTGAATAAATCCTTTAGGTTGATCCTTTTATAATTGCTCATTAATGTCAACATGTAGGAATGTTGTCTTAATATCTAGCTGCTCCAACTCAAGATCCCATATAGCCACTAATCCCAAAATTGCCTGGATTGTAGTCATTTTAACCACTAGTCAAAAAATTTCATTGAAATCTATTCCTTGTGTCTAATCAAATCCTTGTACTACTAGTTTAGCATTATAACGTTTGTTGACTCCATCTTTATCTTTCAGTTTGTATACCCACTTGTTCTTAAGTGGTCTTCAATTTGGTGGAAGAGTGACCAACTCCCAAGTTTTATTGGCTTGGAGTGAACTCATTTATTATTTCATTGCAACCATCCAATAATCTTATAAATACTTCTACAAGTATCTCTAAAATTAGTTGGTTCAATTTGATCAGAGATCAAAATCGCAGGCTCAGCCTCCGCAGAAAAGAGTAATTCATAGTTTGAAAATTTGGACGACATTTATCTTAGTCTAGAGGATCTCCTCAATTGAGGGACTTGACTGTGTTGTTCATCAGTGTGAGGAGTTTTTAAAAGAGACTTATCTATTGATTTTCATGTTGGAGAGTCTTGTTGTGTGTGGCTTGGATCGGAGGTTTTATTCCAACCAATATCAACACATGGGTGATGATCCACAACTCTTCTCAGTGCTTGTATTCGTGGACTATCTGTGACCACGTGAGGTAGTATACTGATCCCCCAAAACTTCTCCCTTGTGTGTAATATCTCCCAAATACCTTCTAAATACTGCAAAATTACTAATTGGGTAACTGATTTCATTATGTGCAAAGTGGAGATCATCACACGCAGGTTGGGAGATGTTATCTTCACCGTCGGCCCCAACTTTTGGATTCTCTGCAGAGTTATGAGGTATGCGGGCCTATTGATGAAGCCTGGACACAAAGATATCTTCAGCTTCGTCTTTACTGCCTACCGAAAAAACCATGTCTACGTTCACTTGGAAAGTGCGTGGTAGGGTAATCACTAGTAATATCTCTTCTCACATACAAGGGAGAATTAGCTGCTCCACTCATAGCATCCATGCGTCCACCATTTGCTTGAGTATGATGCTCCATGCGTGGAGAGCAATTCGAATTCCTACCAAACAGAGATATTTCACAAACCCGATCATGTATAGGTTGCAAAATGTCTTGTGAAGAGGAATCGAAAAACCTCTGAGTTGAAGTGTCATTATCACTGCTCATGCTTTCTGATGACAGAAAAGGGTTTGGATGTAAAACAGAGGTGGGTGACATGAACAAATGCTGAGGAATAGCAGTGGTTTGATCCTGTGTAGAGATGTGAGTTGTACCAGTGTCATTTTTGGCAAAAACTGATAAAGGGAAGTATTCTTTTGAAGGCTGATCTTGGTCCTTTAAACCTGAAAAATGCCTTTTCAAGGGAAGTATTCTTTTGAAGGCTGATCTTGGTCCTTTAAACCTGAAAAATGCCTTTTCATTGAAGACCACATCTTTGCTTCTAATAACCTTTTTTATCAATAGGATCCCAAAATCGAAAGCCATATTGGTCTTCTTCATAACCAGTAAAAATATATTTATGAGATTTGAGATCCAACTTCATCCTCTTTTCTTTGGGTATATGAACAAAGGCGTCACAACCAAAGACTCATAGATGGGAGTAATAAATTCTCTTCCCCAACCATTCTTCTTCTGGAATACCAAATTCCAACTGTGATGAAGGTATCTGGTTGAACAAATAGATCGATGTGTTGCATGCTTGTGCCCATAATTATGTCCCTAATCCGGCGTTAGAGAGCATACACCGTGCTCTCTCAAGTATTGTCGGATTTATCCTCTCGGCTGCCCCATTTTATTGAGGTGTAAAAGGGACAACTTTAATTTTGTGGATGTCATTGTCTACACAAAAATTGTTAAATTCTGAGGAACAAAAATATCCTCCATTATCTATTTTTAGACACTCTATTTTGTGCCCAATTTGATTTTCTACATGTGCTTTGAATAATTTAAATTTAAAAATACTTCAGACTTCTTTGTAAGCATATAAATCAAGACTTTTATAGTATAATCATCTAGAAAAGTAACAAAATAATTGGTTCCTCTGATAGAAGTTACCTCAGTGAGTCCAAAGACATCTGAGTGAATCAGCTCCAAAGGTGTGCCCTTCTTCTCACTACCGGTCTTCAAGAAGCTGACCCGCTTATGTTTTCCATGAAGACAATGTTCACAAAACTCTAAATCAATAGATTTTAGACCTGGCAGTTGTTCCCTTTTGAGCATAACGTCAAGGCCATTCTTGCTAATATGAACGAGCCTTTGATGGCAAAGTGTCGAGTTGTTGTCCACAAGTATCAAAGAAGCTCCAATTTCACCAATGTCTTTGAAAAGATATAAACTGCCCACTCTATCTCCTTTCACAACAACCAAGGAAGCTTTTTTTATTTTCCAAGTATCCTCAAATAAAAATCTATGAAATCCTTGTGAGTAAACTTGGCTAATAGAAATCATATTTCTTCATAATTGGGGAACATGTCGTACCTTTTTCAATATCCACTTACCTCCTCCCTCTAAAGGTAACAAGATATCTCCTTTTCCAACAATTTCATATGCTTTATTATCACCTAAATAAAATTTTCCAAACTCACCTTCTTGGTAGTTTATGAAATAATCCATACATGAGGTAGCGTGGAAGGAGGCGTTAGAATCCAAGACCCAAGAATCTAACATGGTGTCGCTTATCGATAGCACTAAAATTTCAGTATGCTTATCATGGGCCATGTTTTCTTCACTTTCACATGTACCCTACCCTTTTGTAATTCCTACAAAACTTTTTAAGGTGGCCAAACTTACCACAAAACCAACAATCACCTTGTATACCGGGACTGTATCTTCTAGCTGATTTGGATATTCTATTATGATTCTTTTTGCTTCTATGATAGCTTCTTCCCCTATTTTTGGTGTTGACCATCGTTAGAGCATCACTGGATGAGGGCTCTTTTTTTTTATTCTCATGTCTTCACTGAGAAGAGTTGTTGCAACATCATCAAAAACTAATTTATTCTTTCTCGCAATTGAGGTGTGTATCGCTGTGAGAACTCCATCACAGCTACTAGGGAGAGAAGATAATAAGAGAATGGCTTTGTTCTCATCAATTTGTGTCATCCCCATCAAATTTTATTGGCTAACAAGAGTGTTAAATTCACTTAGATGATTTGACATAATCGTACCTTCCTTCATCTTGAGTTTTTATAACTTCTTCATGATTAAAAATTTGTTTGTTGTCAAAGCCATTGCATACAAGGTTTTGAGTTTGTCCCAATCCACTTTGGTTTTAGTTTTATTTATAAAATTTAAAAGAATGTTTTCGAACAGCGAGAGAAAAATAGTTTCCTTCACCTTTTCTTCAAGTGTTTCCCAATCTTCATCTTTCATCGTTTGAGGTTTCTTTGTTTTCCCCTCAAGCACAAGTGAGAGATCCTGCTTTATCAACAGGGATTGCATCTGCACTTTCCACAGGCTGAAATTTTGTTGAGAAAATTTCTATACTCTTGCATCCTCCATTGTTTTGGAAATTCTTCACCGAATTCCAATCAACTCCTGAGATCTGATACCAATTGTAAAAGATTGAAATAAATGAAAAAATAGAGTTGTAGAAATTAAGTGAACAATTTCAAAAAGAAAAAACATAGAATGCATTGTGGTTCACCAAACTTGGCTACATCCACATAGAGAAGAATAATTTTACTATGTCAAAATAGAATGCATTTACAAAGTTACAGCAGTAGCTTAAATAAGCTCTCCAAATACACAGAATGCTTCGAGACACAATCAGAGGGAAAATATGAGGTATACGTTGGGCTTCATATCAACAGTTACAACAAAAATAATTTGGTGATGTCTAATCAAAGTGAACAACCAATGTTTTGGTGTCTGCATAAAATGAAATACATATAGAAATGTATGCCCCCACCTTAAAGCAATTGTGTATGCCAATTGAGATAAATCACATTTAAGCTAGTATACATAAAATAAAAATGTGTCACAACAATGAAACATTCCCACCATAAGAAAATTGAGGTGATACCACATATAAAGAAGATCATGGAAGGTCATGTAAGGGGTCAAAAGATCTAGGGTTTGTACAAAAAATATGTATCACTATGATTATTTCTAATTGACCTCATACCTCAAATATAGTGGAGTGGAAATATGAGTACAAATGAGAAAGATCATACAAGAAGACTGAAAGGAGTTTTGGGTCAACATGCAAGAAACCTGAATGCCTCAATTCTTTGCATATTTGCAACAAAATATACTTATGAAATATCTAAAACAATGAAGAAACAAATAAAACAATATCACAAGGTCATTCCATTTTTATCCTTGTTCCACACAAGAATCACGTGTCATCCAAAGAGAGCTCCAATAAAAACATGTAGCACATTCTGACAGAAAAATAGAAGATGCAAGAAAACACAAAAACACAAAAGGGGTATTGCACTTATGAGAAAATATGTAAGAAATTATCCACCTCCTAATCTTTCTCATCATAAATATATGGTGGAAAAGATGCTAAATGAACTATTATTAGTATAGTAGGAGGAATTATATGCAATTTGAAACATTAATCACTCGCTACACAACAATCACTATGTGTAGCACTAGGAGCTAGAGTCAATGCTTTAGAAAATATTTTTTTTATAACTCAAATCATTGTCTATATTTTAAACCATTTCATTTGAATCAATATCCAATTTTATCACAATAGGTGGCAGAAAAGTGCTATCAACATCACCACAAGCATTATCAACCACAATTGAAGACAGATAATTTGGAATCGATAACTTCATCTTTTAGCTGGGTTGGAAAAGGTAAGGGTTATTCTTATGGGTAGGTGAAGGTAGGGAAGCTTAATGTGGCGAGTCTAAATAAAAATCCAACTAATTATAATAAGACATTCTTCTCCTAACAAGCTCACAATCCATAGCACGGTGTCTTGTTAATCATTTTCTCACACTGTGATTTTGTCAATTATGGTTTAGATTGTCGATAGAAGGAGGTGGGATATTTATTAGCATTAGTTCTATTTCTTCCTTTTTATTTTTGAATAAAAGGTGGAATGAAAGTAACCTCTAAATTTTGAGAGATAGGAGGTTCATATGGTGCAAAGTGTTTGCTTTGTTTTCCTTTGTAAGAAGGTTGAGATAAAATCGCAACATATACACTAGACAGTCAAATAAGAGGAAGGACTCCCAATGTAAGATTTGGTTAACTCACTATCTTTAGGGAAAGAATATTTAATTTCATATCCATAGGTGTCATAGGATCCTTAAGAGTGCATTGTATTTTGTATCCCCTTACTGTTTTCTACTCTTTTTGAGTCCTCACTTTAGTCTGCCTCCTAGGTCACTTTAAGAATATTTGGGCCTTATGTCATCCTATTGATGTCATATGCTAATCTCATGACCACCTTCCATTCCAACCTTTCCCTCCACAATTCTTCTCTTGACCACCTTTCCTAAATATACACTAGAGTCTCTTATATTTTTATGAGGAAAACAAAGACCAAGAGCTTGTTGACTTCAAAATATCATCAAATTGAATAGATACAAGCGAAGAGACATCTTAAGATAATTCAATAAATATATTTTTGTATTCATCTCCAAACTGAAGGATGTCCACTTTTTGTATCTCCCAATTATCTCTCCTTTGTATCGAATGCAAATTCTTCTTAAAAGGGCCTCAATTTCACCTTAAAACTCATTTCAACTTTGACAACTATGCTCCCTCTCTCAGATATCTTAGATATCTTAGAGACACCCTTCTTGACTTAGAAGATTATATATTTTTAGATTAAATAATCAATGTTTGGTTATTTTAGAATTTACATTCCCATATATTCTTAGAAATCCATTGAACTAAATGTAATTATCATTTAATAAAATATATATCTACATTTTTTATCTTGCTATTCATAATGTGATTTTTTTTAAAGTGTGTTTATGCTTACAATTTTATCATGGTATCAAAGCATTCATTATTCTTTTTTTTTGTGAAAAGATAAAGAAATATGTCAGAGGATGAGGTTCTTTACAATCTGGAGTGAGAGCTGAGGTAATGTTTTGGGCATTGGAAACTATTTCTTTAAATGCATTTTTTCAATTAGACATAGAAAAAGTAAAATTAAAATATCTTTTCATTTTCTCTATGAAATTTTAAAATTCAAAATGTTTTAGATAGTAGAAGAACAAAAGTATAAAATGAAAAAAACTTTTTAAAGAAATATGTTGCAAATTGTGAGCAATTCAAAGACGTTTGGCGTCATAATTTGTAAATGGTTGACATGAGGATTGTAATTTGAATGCACTATTGTGTGAGGATTGGCATTCAATTATAGAAGAATCATAACATGATTGGACTTTGATTTATGTGCAATCGATTGATCAAAATATTTAAAGGAAAGAATTTAAAATTTTATTTGTTTTAGTATGTAAATTGTTATAGATTTTCAAATGTGTATGAAAAATAAAACCAACACATATGTAAAGAAAAATATGGATTTTTTTGTTCAATGCTAGCATGTTGACATGATACATCTTACTATCCTTATTTCCACTAAAATATATGTAGCATCAAATTTTGGTGGAAGTAGCCAAAAATGTGTTAATAGAAGATTTATTGGTGAACATTTATTGCATACATATATGTAAGTTGATTCCTATTTGTTAAATGGAGTTGTGTTTTCTAATTTGTTAGTGGCTTGCTAAAAATATTGGTGATGAATAACCAAGCACGATGCATAGGTGAGTTGGCAAAAAAATTGGAAGTTTAAGTGAAGGAGATTATGAGTTTAAAACTTGATTGTGTCTCACAAGACTTTGCAATTTGGAGGTATGAAACTTTAATGGTTCCATAATGAGTTTTAAAATGAACATCATCATTTTTAGCATTCAAATATGGTCAAACATATGTTAATTTTTTCATAAGCTTTTGGATTCACTTTTACGTATGAAAAGGCCTTTGAATACTTGCATGCTTGGCATTAAATGCATAAATTGTAGAGAGATCAATTGGAGGTTGGAGTAAATGGAGGTAGGAGGATACCTATCATCTTGAACCCATTCCTCACTCAGGTTCATGATTCATTACATAAGAAGCATCTTTCACAATTGTGTCCTTGAAGAAAAGAGGGACTTGGAATCTTATGTCCCTTCAAGAAGAAAGGCGGGCTATATTTTTCTTGTGGGTGCACTTGATGTATTCACATTTGGTTTATTTTTTGAACGAAAAAGGAGTGATTATTTCCACAACATGGAATGAGGTATTTGACACACTCTAAGGAGGTGTGAACTCTCAAAGGAGATATATTATTTCATGTACAACACTAGAGAAAGAATTATGACAATCTTGGAGGATATATGGACTTTCATAGGAAAGTTATTGTCTCATTGTGCAAGAAAGTTGGAGACACTTTATATTCTCTCATTTTGTGCAATAATTTATATATTCTATAGTTAGAATATACACTGATGAGGTTAGTGTTTCTTGGGGGAGTGAGGAGTATTGGTAAAGGCACTTCATTAGAGTCTCCAAAAGGGAACTTATGTTCAACCTTGCCATGTTCCACCATTGTTTTTAAAAAAATAATAAGGGGGAATGTTGAAAAATATTACAAACTTTTTAGTAGTTAGTATAGTTTTAAGATTAAATAATTAATTGTTGGTTAGATGGGAAGTTACATTCCCACATATGGTTATAAAGGAAAAATAAGGCTTTACAAAAATTCATTGAACTCAATGTAATTACCATCTAGTTGAATTCATATCTACATTTTTTCGTGTTATTCATAATGTAAATTTATGATATGTATTGTTTTACTCACCATTTTAAGAGAAAATAGAACAATATAGAGAAACCATTTTAAGAAAAAATTAAATTAGAAAAAAGACAAGTATATATATTAATCTTCAACAAAGAGATACATCCAACCTAATAATACTCTCTTTACTCTAATAATAGTTTGGGAACATCTATATACTTGTAAAATAAACTAATGTGAGAGAAACAGGAGAATAATGCCAAAAATAATTTCATACAAAAAGGTACCATCAAACCAAGATAAAATATAATAACTCCCATGTCCAAAATGAAGAGGCTCTTTCAATAATAATAAATATAACTTATAGTGAATCATGATAGCTCAAATAACTTCTATACCAATAATAGATGTCATCTTTGAATTGCCACTCTTTCATAACAGTTTATATCCCAAGGTAGGCATCTAAAATAATCACCCTTTATATATGGGACCCACAAACAACATGGAAGGTTCTCCACTACTCAATTCTCAAATTCCCAAGTATAAATATACGGGTATGTGCAGGATCATGATATGCCAAAAACTGGCAATGTGAAAAAATGAGTGTTTCACTCGTCCAAAAGTGCACCCAAAAGTTTGTTGAATTTTTAGTAGGCCTGGGTGTTAGTACACCTGGCCAATCCAAAAGCCAAAGCTAAAGCATTATCAGATAACCAATATTAATCAGTGAAAATATATTGTTTCCCGCAGTTGCATTCAACATTTTCATTGTGAAAACATTGAAGCAGCCAAGAAAGCATATCATATATCCGTTAGAGATCATATATCTGATTAGCTACAGTAAAGAGGCAAGTTAAATTTATAACTTTCATCGCTTTTTTTGGTTTTTGAATTGAAATTTGTAGTTTTTTTTTAAAACTAGGGTTGAAATGATATTGGTTATTGTTTTTTAAAATTGATTATAAACTAGGTTTGAAATGATAAAAACTAGGGTTGAAATTGATATTCTTTATTATTTATTGTTTTTGAGTCAGACATGGATTCAAACCAATCATAAAACCCTCCCAATGAGTCCATGAATAATCTAGAACCACCTCAAAACAATCCCCTGCCTTCAGAAGACCAACCAGTCTCAAACCCTTGACCATTACAGGATCTCATAGGAGATAATCTAAATTATCTTAGGCCCCGTTTGTTTGGGGAATTGGAATTTGACTCAAAACCTGATTATCACAAAATCAGGTTTTGAAATTCTGGTTTTGCATCTTCGGGTTATAATTTGGACCGTTTGGTTGACCCGGAAGATGGATTAGTCAATCCATCTTCTGTGTTTGGTTGCCAATTTTGAAATTGGAATTGGAACTGACAAATTCCAACTTCCGCGTTTGGTTCAACGATTTCGAATTGGAATTGGAATTAGACACTCCATGTTCTATGTTTGGTTCTACATTTCGAATTGGAATTGGAATTTGACAAAGACTTTATAATTTTTTATTATTATTTAATAATGTTTAATTTATTTTGTCCATTTTTTTATTTTTTTTATTTTGTATTTTTTTTAATTGCGCTTATGATCATACATGTGCTTCTATATTCGCAGATAAAACTTGGAAAGGATAGCTCACTTGCTTGCAATTTTTTCATGCTTATGCTCATAAAAATATATGTCGATCTCCTTTTTACTAATTATTAGATTATATTTTAAATTTATATAGAATATCATATTCAATCTTTCACAAATGACAAATACATCATATTCTATTTTTATTTGATATGGTAACAGACATGATGATTGTAAAGTTATATGACATCGAGACTATATACCAAATAAAGTTAGGAATGCACAATGATATTGTAAGGATGACTTGGAATTGAGACATACAAGTGTTTGCATAAAAATATAAATAATCATTGAATTTCTCGATATTAAATAAGTCTTGTAGTCCTCATCACAGT
The DNA here is from genome assembly GCA_018584345.1 of Thuja plicata. Taxonomy (NCBI): domain Eukaryota; kingdom Viridiplantae; phylum Streptophyta; class Pinopsida; order Cupressales; family Cupressaceae; genus Thuja; species Thuja plicata. The sequence continues at coordinate 172,459 of MU225675.1, forward strand.
ATATATATATAGTTATTTCTGCTAAATGGCCCAACAAAGTAGTGCGATTAGAGCACAAACAAAATATCATAGAAACTTAACATTGGCTTTATAGGTAGCCTCCAGTTTTCCCATAGATGGCTCGAGCGCCTTGCAAGACTTGCACTCATCAACCACAATAGGTATATGTGTAGATGGTGCAGATGATGTAGACAGAGATGGGGCATTGTCGGCCCACTGAAAGTAGCGACATCCACCGCCATCCTACAATATAAATCTATGTTAGTATTTCTATAATGATTAATATTTATTAATTGTAAACATTAAATATAGTGATATTAACAACCTTTTTCTTATTTTTGCAAGTCCAAAATTTACGGTTCTGATTTTTGTCTGTCTGTGATGTTCTTAACAGGCAGCGTAGTCCATCACCATAGTGACACATAGGAACATTTGTCATAGACATCACCCCTGCATCAAATAGATTTTTGTTCATTCATACTATTGAAGCAACCAAACTTAGTATTGGAGATAGATAGAAACATTCAT
>MU225675.1:184063-207086 GCA_018584345.1 Thuja plicata
CTATGATCAAGTTATGGATCTAAATATAACAAAACATGACATATGTAACATTTTTGTTGATCCCAAAACTGGTTTAAAAGTGGACCCTAAAAAAACCAAGTTGTCAATTAAATGGTGCACAAATGATACAATACGTGAAAAATTTTGGGATCGTTGGTGGATGGTTTTTGATAGACCACCCCACAAAAATTTGGATGTCCCATTCTTTTTCATAAGAAAATTTTATGTTGAATTTGTGCTCGGTCACAAGGTAAATTATTGGAGCATGAGACAGAACCAGGGCGTAGGCTAAGGCTCTCCTCAGGACAAGCAAGGGGCACAGTGGGTGAAATCCCGCACATATGTCTCCCTCCCAAGATTTCACCACCTCCTACAGTGCAACATCCTAATTTTATTGTTGAGGCCATCTCACAGACTATTCGAGCCATTCACATCTTGAGTGATCTACTGGTTAGGTAGAGTGTGACATTGTTGCCTCCTCATGTTGTTGCTTCTGGCCCTTCCACATCCTCCATGATCTCACATGTTTGTGTAGCCCATAATTGTGTTATGTGAAAGAATATGTGCTTGGGTCCCCTGAATGATAGTGATTCATATAAATATATCTTCAAGGTGGACGATACTACACAACACACTATAGGCACTGAAGCACCCCATGGAGATGTGCATTAGGGGCATACATAGCCATGGACTCATGTTACGGTAAGAGTAAATAGTTAACTTGTTACATTGTATTTAATTTTAAATGTTCATATTTTTAATAGAATTTCTTATAATGATTGCCCACTTATGTTTTTTTATGTGTTTCATTTATGTCCAGTTGATGACAGAGGAGGATATTGCACAGGTGGAGGGGTCCATGCTTTTGGCCATTTCATTTGGCCTAGACACTTCCATGGTACATACTTTCTAATGTACTCATTGGTTTCCTTTTATTATAATAGTATATACGTGTGTTTTCTAATTTGTATGATCATCTTATTACATACTGATGCAGGTTTGACCAGTTTCCACTGGGGGGCAATGTGAGGGGGTTTAGGCTTCTGGCATTGACAAGGGGAAGGTAATTAAGTATTTTGGATTGTTTATGCATACATGTATACTTTTTACTTGTGCATACTCATTTTTAATTACATGTTTTATTTGACAGAGGGTGGTTTCTGATGATGTCTTGACACTGGTTCGCCACGATAGAGTCACTGGCATCTCAATTCACAGTCATAGCCCCATAGTTCATATATTTCTAAATTTATTTGTGTGTATTTTACTATCAAGTATATATTTAATATGATCAAGTCATGATTGTATGAAGTATCTATTTTACATTTGTAGGTCACCCCTAGTTTGAGGGAGGTACCACGCCAAGGTTTTTTATCATTGAAGACCCAACTGACATTTCCTGAAGAAATTTCAACACGTGTAAGTTAATGTTAATTCAGTTATTTTTGAAACATATATTTGCTACCAAGGATTTAACATTAAATAATATTAATTTATTATATAAATATTAATACCTCTCTCTCTCTCTCTCTCTCCTAGGTATTATTTTTATAATGTAAATATTAATAAATAATTAATACTAATATTATACTATTACACAATAGAGAAATAAATAATAATAATAATATAATACTGATTTATATAATACAATACTAATATTTAAATAATTATATAATACTAATGTTATTACTAATAGGGAGGTTGGATGAATCACTCACTGATTCATGCTCTGGTCTTTTTGAAGACTCTCTAGGGTGTATACACCACACCACTTTCCACCTATAGGACCTTTGCTTGCTTGGGGTCCCCTGGTCTCTCTAGCCAACCCAACTATCATGAAAGTTCAATCTAACAACTCAAACTCCTTGCATTCTTGCTCCACACAACATAAGCCCTTATTTCATCTTAAGGCTTCTAACCTCCAATTTCTTGATAAATTATTGTAGAGGTGTGGAGGTGGTTTAGAGACTTCAATACAACCTATTAGGGATGCTAAGAAACACTCCTAGTTCCACTAACAAGTCGAGTTCATAAAAATTCCCAATTAGGTCTCCTTCCCTGAGAAATCAAGGATTTTCTCCCAATCCTTCCAAAGAAACCCTAAATATTTTCATGGGATTCTTGGTTCATTTTCCTACCCCTCAAATTTTTTTGGGGTCACAACTGGCTGTACAGTGCCCTAACCAGAAATAAGTGAAATTAAGGCTTTTTAGGCTCTTTCTAGCCCCTCTGCAACTTTAGCAAGTTTTCACTAATCAAATAGATTGGTAGAGACTCCCCCTCTTCACCAAATCTTGTTAAGTCTCATATATTCCTTCCCCAAAAGTAAATCTATCTCTAAGTAATCACCTCTGCAAATTAAGTGCTCTGCACTGTGGTCTTTCCTAGTCGAGCTCACCTTTGGCTCGCCTAGGGAAAGACTCCAAAAATTGCTCCTTTGCTTTCAAGTTCCCCAACTCCTATCATATGTACACATGTGGATTATAGTCACTATTCCCAAAGGTCCGTACAATTTGTACGGTGGGAGAATGAGCTAGCACTACATTCTTTACAAAATGCCTGGTTCAGACCAGTGACAGTGTAGAATACAAACTATTTACAAGAAATGCTTCAAACTAAACAAAATGTCTATCTAATGCCCCATAGATTCAATAAAATAACTACCCTACATCATGCATGTGTTACAGTGCCAAATCTAATCCATAAAAGTATCACTACAATGCCAAAACAACATAACTACACACAGTCACATATGCTTTCTTGATTTCAAAAATGCAGTCCATACAGTAGGCATCCAACCTTGCTACCAGGTTAAAGTTCCCCTTAAATAGGGTTTTTAAGTGGTTATCAAGCCCTTAGGGAATCTCTTGGATGATTTTTTCAAACTTGCAAATGTTGTCGAAGCAACATTGCAAAATTGCAAAGTCACAAAATGGAACTTTTGCAACTTTTCCCCATTTCTTGTAAACTATACACATATATTGAAATTCTTCACTAAACTTTACCAAAGACATAATTAAGGGTTGAAACATGATTCCAACCTATCCTAGACCATACTAATCACATGATGAAATTATCATGACATGTGTGCCAATTAGAAGGCTTTACAACTTCTTAGCCCTAATTGCACTTCCCAAAAGGTCCTAAAACTCCAAATGAACACAACATATCTCACCTATTATGTGGTTAACATGGCATTCAACACAAAAAAAACAAAATTCCCTAAGTCTCACACACAACTAAACTAAAATAGATTGCTTAGTTTTCCTAGGCAACCTATGGGTGCTCCTGCACCATTCTCCCCCTCTACACAACCCCTAAGGAATATGAGGAGAAATAAAAGACACATCAATGCCACATTTATTGAAATGATATTTTTCCACCCATGTAGCCTCAGACTCTAGTTTTTCCTTCCACTGTATGAGGTATTCCATGTAAACATTGTGCCTGGTAGAATTCTTTACTCTAGATTCCAAGCTCATTTCTGCTTGAAGCTTGGGCTTAGGAGGTAAGACTTTAGTACTTGCATTCTTAAATACCTCCTTACTATTCTGACTCATTTCAGTTAGTGGCCATTTGTACTTGATCAAGTTAGCTACATTAAACACTGGTGATATACTTAAACTTTCAGGAATCTCCACTTTGTAAGTATTATGGCCATACTTAGCTATCACCTTGCATGGTCCCACTCTCTTCATTTGAAAATTCATTGGCACTCCTTTCTGCAACCTAGATTTTTTGAGATGTACCATGAAATAGTCACCTACTACAAACTCTATATGTTTCCTAGACATATCCACCTTAGATTTCAGTTTATGAGTAGCCTCTATGAGTGTCTTCTTCACCTGCTCTTGTATCTCCTTCATTGTTTGAGTAAAAACCTCTACATGGCCACTTCTATTCTCCATAGCTCCTAGATCTCTAAGCTCACATGCACCCCTTGGATGCATTCCATATACTATGTCAAAAGGACTTCTCCATGTTGTCCTACTCACACTATCATTGTATGCATATTCAACTTGTGGAATGATCAAGTCCCAATTCTGACCATACTCCTTGGTTAGGCATCTGAGAGGGTTACCTAACACTCTATTGATCACTTCATTTGGACCATCTAATTATGGATGATAAGCTAAACTAAAAGACAAATTAGTTCCCAATATGCTCCATAGAGTCTTCCAAAAGTGACTCATGAACTTAACATCTCTGTCAAACACTATACTTAGTGGTAGTACATGTATTCTCACAATCTCCTTGAAAAAGAGATGAGAAATGTATCTAGCATCATGAGTAGTCTTACAAGGAATTAAATGACTCATCTTGCTAAATCTATCTACCACCACATAAACACTATCCAACCCTCTCTTGGTATTGGGAAGACCCACCACAAAATCCATGCTAATGCACTCCCATGTTCTATTGGGAATGGGTTAAGGTTGATAAAAACCTACATTACTAACTCCTCCTTTGGATTTCATACAAACCACACATTGCTCCACATATCTTCTGATATCTCTTGGAAACTTGGGCAAATAGTAAAATCTTTGTACCAACTCCATTTTTTTGTTGATACCAAAATGTCCACTTAAGCTACCATTATGCTTCTCCTCAATGATATTTTCTCTCATTCATCCTTTAGGAACACATAATTGATTTCCCTTGAACAATAGTCCACTCTGTAATGTATACTCTGAAAATTGACTGTGAAAATGATTCTCAAAATCAGAACAAACCTCATATGCTTCAGAGAAGTCTTCATCTTCTCCATAGAGATCCTTGAAATGCTCTATCTCAATGCTTTGAAATTGTACTTCTTGCATTGTTAGCATCCTTCTACTTAGTGTATCTACCACCTTTTCCAACTATCCCTTCTTATGCTTGATAGTGAATGTAAATGCTTGAAGATACTCCATCCACTTCAAGTGCCTATTACTTAGCTTTTCTTGTGTGTTGATGTAGATAAGTGCCTCATTATCTGTAAACACTAAAAACTCCTTAGGTAGGAGATAATGTCTCCACTTTTGAAGAGACCGAACTAGAGAATATAACCCTAAATCATAAGCAAAGTACTTCATTTTAGCCTCATTGAGCTTCTCACTAAAGAAACCTACAGGTTTTCCTTCTTGGCTTAGTACTCCTACTACAATGCCACTTGCATCACATTCCAATGTCAATAGATTTTCAAAACTAGGTAACAAAATAATGGGTTGGGTAGCCACTTCTTGTTTCAACTTCTCAAAACCCTTTTCTACTTCAAGATTCCACTTAAACTTAGTCTTTAGACCACCCTTGATGGTATCAAGCACTGGTGCAAAAATTCCGCTAAAATTTCATATAAACTTTCTATAAAACTGAGCTAACCCATGAAAGCTCCTTACCTCTATCCCTGTGGTTGGTGTAGGCCAATTCATAATATCCTCCATCTTGCTTGGGTCCATCTTCAATCACCCTTGGGATACTACAAACCCCAAATACACAAGCTCTTTCTTGAAGAACTCACACCTTTCTAGATTGATGGATAACTTCTCCTCCTGAAACCTTTTGAGTACCAATTCCACATGCTTCAAATGTTCCTCTTCTATCTTACTGAAGATGAGTATATCATCTAGATACACTACCACAAATATCCCAGTGAAATCCTTAAGCACTTCATTCATGAGCCTCATGAATGTGCTAGGGGCATTTGAAAGGCCAAATGACATAACTCTCCACTCATACAACCCATCAGTGGTCTTAAAATTTGTATTCCATTCATCCCCATCTTTGATTCTAATCTGGTGGTACCCACTTTTGAGGTCCAACTTAGTGAAGTACTTTCCCCTCCAAGACAGTCCATCAAATCCTCAATTCTAGGAATAGGGAATTTGTATCTGATTGTAATCCTATTGATATCCCTAGAGTCAATGCAAATTCTCCACTTACCACCTTTCTTGTATGCTAAGACCATAGGTACGACACATGGACAGATACTCTTCTTGATTATTCCTTGGTCTGATATCTCCTGCACTTGTCTAGCCACTTCTTGGTTCTACTCTAGTGTGAGCTTGTATGTTGCCTTGTTGGGCGATCAAGCCCCTGGTATGAAATCAATCTGATGACTGATAGCCCTTTTAGGAGGTAATTTTTCTGGTGTCCCATCACTGACTATGTCCTTTAACTTTCCAAGTAACTTATGGACTTCTTCTGGTATATGTGCTTGAGTGACCTTTTCCTCTTCTTTGGGTGTCACCACTATGGCATATCATTCACCTCCTTCTTGGTGGAGTGTGTTAAGGAACTCTTTCCCACTACTTAACAAGACACTAGGGGTATTTGACTCTGTTTCTTCCTCCTCTAATACAGACTAAATTTTAAATGTCTTACCATCCTTGTTGAATGAGATGGTGTTCTCTTTTCTATCATAGATGACTCCTTTGTGATATTTTCATGGCCTACCCAATAGGAGATGACATGCATCCATAGGCAACACATCACAAATCAACTTGTCTTTGTATCCTCTAATTGAGAATTCCACCCAAGTCTGCTCATTCACTAGGACACTTTGCCCTTTATTCAACCATGTCACTTTGTATGGATTAGTATGGGGTATCTTCTCCATCTTAACCTTCTTCACTGCCTCCTATGAGATGATGTTATCAGTGGACCATGAATCCACTATAACTTTACACACTTTCCCAAGTATTTTGCATCTCACTCTGAATAAGGCTCTTCTTTGTTTTCGCTCCTCCATGACTGGTTACCTGATTAGGACCCTTCTAAACATAAAGTTCTCCCTCATCTCTTATTCAATATGACTAATCTAATGTGACTTGACACTCATGGTGTCTTCTTGAACATATCCTACCCTCTTCTCTATGTTAGAATAATTTTCTTTCTCAGGGAACCTATATGCAAGATGACCCATCTGTCCACAGTTATAGCATTTCATACTATAAAAGTAGGAATTACCTCTACCTTCTCCTCTTCCTCTGTTAGAACCCCCTTGAGTTCCTCAACCTCTTCCATGACCTCCTCTAGAAGTGGTTTCATTGCCATGCTCTGCAATTTTAGACTCTCCTTGGCTTCTCTGATCAGTCCCTCTACCTTGGTATCCTCCCCTATGTCCTCTTTGATCCCTTCCTCTTCCTCTATTCTTGGAAGTCTGATCTTTCCTTCTTCTACCCTTTTCCTCAATCTTTATGGCCAATTGATAACATTGGTGCACTATTTTGGGACTAAGAAGAGTCATCTCTTCTTGGATATTCCACTTCAATCCATTAAGGTATCTAGCCACCTTAAGGATTTCATCCTCAGAGACATTTTATCTCATGTACAACTTCTGAAATTCCTCAGTGTAGGAATTGACATCAAGATCATTTTGTCTTAAGCTCTGCCTCTTCTTGTGCAGTTGGATTTCATAATCATCCGGCATGTATGCTTCCTTCACTTTGATAACCATTCCTTTCCAAGTTGAAATTGGTTTCTTGCCTTCTTTTTCTCTCTTTGACTGAATGAACTTCCACCATGTCAAAGAAGAGTCTCTAATCCTTGATTTTGATACTTTGATCTTCTAAGCTTATATAACCCCATCACATTCAAAGTGATTTTGCATGCCCTCAATCCAGTCCATAACTAGATCTGCCTCCATCTTCCCACTAAATAGTGGTATTCCTTCAAGTGCCTTCCCACTAATAGCCTTCAATGCCTTCAAGAAAGGCTCCTCTTTCAATATACATTTTTCTTCAGGGGTCTTGTCTTCCTCTGCAAGTTCCTTACCCTTAGATTCTTTTCCTTCCAATTTTTCACTGACCTCATCAGTCTTGGTCTGCACTGCACTTAGTGCTTGTTCAAGTTGAGCCATTCTTTCCCTTAATAGATTATTATCTTCCTCTTGTTCATCAACCTTCTTGTCCAACTCCACATTAGTCACCATGATTGTGGACACACTAGACTCACAATATGACATGCACTAGCAATCCCAAATCTTTTTGGGGCTCTGATACCAATCTGACAGGGAGGTTGGATGAATCACTCACTGATTCATGCTCTGGTCTTCTTAAAGACTCTCTAGGGTGTCTACACCACACAACTTGCCACCCATAGGACCTTTTATTTCTTTGGGTCCCTTGGTCTCTCTGGCCAACCCAACTATCATGAAATTTCAATCTAACAACTCAAACTCCTTGCATTCTTTTTCCACTCAACATAAGCCCTTATTTCATCTTAAGGCTTCTAACCTCCAATTTCTTCATAAATTCTTGCAGAAGTGTGTAGGTGGTTTAGAGACTTAAATCCAACCTATTAGGGATTCTAAGAATCACTCCTATTTCCACTAACAATTCAAGTTCACAAAAATTCCCAATTAGGCCTAAAAAGGCTACTAGCAATTAGCTCTCCTTCCTCGAGAAATCAAGGATTTTCTCCCAATCCTTCCAAAGAAACCCTGAATATTTTCTTGGGATTCTTGGTTCAATTTCCTACCCCTCAATGATTTTTGGGTTCTTGGGGTCACAACTGGCCATACAGTTCCCTAACCAGAAATAAGTGAAATTAAGGCTTTTTAGGCTCTTCATGGCCCCTCTGCAACTTTAGAAATTTTTCACAAATCAAATGGATTGGTAGAGTCTCTCCCTCTTCAAACAATCTTGGTAAGACTCATATCTTCCTTCTCCAAAAGGAAATCTATCTCTAATTAATCACCTCTACAAATTAAGTGCTCTGCACTGTGGTCTTTCCTAGCCAGGCTCACCTCTGGCTCTCCTAGGGAAAGACTCCAAAAATAGTTCATTTTCTTTCAAGGGCCCAAACTTATGTCATATGTACACACATGGAGTCTAGTCACTATTCCCAAAGGTTCGTACAATTTGTACGTTGGGAGAATGAGCTAGCACTCCATTCTTTACAAACTGCCTTGTTTAGACCAGTGACAGTGTAGAACACAAACTATTTACAAGAAATGCTTCAAAATAAACAAAATTTATATCTAATGCCACAAAGAATCAATAAAATAACTACCCTACATGATTCATGAGTTATAGTACTAAATCTAATCCATTAAAGTATCACTGCAATGCCAAAACAACAGAACTACACACATAGTCACATATGCTTTCTTGATTTCACAATGCAGTCCATACAGTAGGCATCCAACATTGCTACCAAGTCAAATTTCCCCTTAAATAGGGTGGTGAAGTTGTTATCAACCCCTTAGGGCATCCCTTGGATGATTTGTCCAAACTTGCAAATGTTGTCGGAGCAACATTGCAAAATTGCAAAGTTGCAAAATGTAACTTTTGCAACTTTTCCCCATTTCTTGCAAACTATACAAATATGTTGTAATTCTTCACTAAACTTTACCAAAGACCTAATTAAGGGTTGAAACATGATTCCAACCTATCATAGACTCTACTGACCTCATGACGACATCATCACGACACATGTGCCAATTAGAAGGCTTTACAACTTCTTAGCCCTAATTGCACTTCCCCAAAGGTCCTAAGACTCCAAATGAACACAACATATCCCACCTATTTTGTGGTCAACATGACCTTTAACACAACACAACAAAATTCCCTAAGGCTCACACACAACTGAACTAAAATATATTGCTTAGTTTTCCTAGGCAACCTATGGGTGCTCCTGCACCAATTACCATTTAATATTAATATGAAAAAAATGTAATTTATAATATATAACCTAAAAATATAAAATCATAAAATTGAAAAAAACCTAAAATCATAAAATTGAAAAGAGAGTTGAAATTGAAATGTTGAATTTGGGCGGGAGTTATCAGATATCTGATAATATCAAATATAGGATTAGGCTTGGTATTTTCTTTGGGTTTTAGCTTTGCAATGCCAAACGTGGATGGTCAACCCAGATGATGTGTTCACCATATTTCTTCTGATCTCCAGACTTTGACCATGTAGCTGGCGACCTTTTTTCACCCGAAATTGATGAAACAAAAAGGGTTTCTTAAAGATATTATCATCTTTCCATCAATATAATTGATGTTAGAATTTGAGTTCAATAAGTAATTATTACTTATTTTCTAATTGAGTTATCTCTAAAGTCCTAATTGACAGACTGATTGAAAAACAACTATAACTTTCAAATGGTTTCACCTTTTTGAAATCTGAAACATGCGTCACATTCTATGCTTCACCTACTATAAGTAAAAAAAAAGTTTGCAATTTTATGAAGTTTAGAATTACTTAAGGTGGTTAGACACGAGAGTTTTTTTATTTCAAGTAAGTTGTAGCAGAAAATTCATAATTAATTATGTATTTGGTATCAAATTACACAAAAATATATGTCACATCCGAGCATGAGTATACTACTTATATCTAGAATCTTGTGAAAATATATCATCATTTGATTGTGATTAAGGTTGTCAGACATACATGTACTTTTTATCTTCTTTTTTTTCGTACTACTGCATTGAAATCTAAAATATTGAACAATTAGATTTTATTTTCTGAGAAGGGCTAGTATTTTAGAAACTATATTCAATTTCCTACAGATTCTGTTCTTACAAATTTTTCACATAAGGTTGATAAGATGTTCCACTTTTTACGTTAAGTTGACTAACCGTGATTTTCTGATTTTTCATTGTCACTTAAGACCATAGCTTGGTATACCATGATCCTGCACATACCCATACACATCTCCAAAGAAATAGACATAGAGACACATACATGTACATGTTTATGTGTTTTCTTGTATTTATCTATACTCTTTTTTAATTATGTGTAGTTATATTTAAACTCGTATTTACATATTTTGGTCATATGCCTTTTTTTTTTTTCTATGTGCATACTTTCTCCTTTGGTTTGATTATATATATATATATATATAAAATTATAATTTCCCTATTATTCGTGTGTGTGTGTGTGTGTGTGTGTGTGCACATTAGCACATTTTAGGTATATAATTATATTATTTACTCTCATATATCTATATACTTTCTTTAACACTTTAATTTCTATATGTTTTTATATACTTATATATATTAGGATCCATTATAAGAATATGTCATTTTAAGAGATGAGGTTACAATTAAATCTTATTGACCTTTATATGTAACTATGAGGAAACAAATGCATTCCACAATAAGAGGCCAAGGTTTGATTCTAATTAAGTTAAGACTATAATAGATAAAAATATTCAGAAAATTGAGTAATTGAGGTGGGGAAATAAAATATATGACAATGAATAATAAGCTTATATTTAAATGATGTAATGTTTTAACTTTGGTTCTTTTGCCCAATAGATGTGTTATGACTAAAAGATTAGAAATTGAGATCAATACACTAATATAGATCATAAGACTGATAGATTATGAAAGATTTCTATTAGGATAAGGTCATGCCCATTGTTTCATCCTTGAACACTTCATTTCCTAAGGGATCTATATTCATTCCTTTGGTCTTGAAGCTAAGTTTAAAATTGGTGGTTCTAAAAGACACATTTTGGAGCTCGTTACAGACAAAGGGGATACTATTGAATTTCTTAAGTAGTCTAAGCTATTGGCCAATACACAAATAATGAAACAAGTGAAGTAATAGAATAGTTTTTTAAGCAACTAATGTATACAACACTAAGGCTTATATTGATTATCATTTGATTATGTTTGAGTTATCTTGTAATTGTTTTGTCTTAATAGTCAATGATTAAAAATTATGTGGACAATGTCCTCAAATATGAGGCTTGGGTACACAACTAGAGACCTTTGATGTACAAGTTGATGGTTCATAACTTCTTATTTCAATAAATTTTGATTTGGAAAATAAGAGTTCTAAAATTCAAATTGAGAAAATTAGACTCAAATGTCATTCAGACCAAGAAATTAAATCATGCATTTGATCTAATATGAAAAATAAACCCGTAAAAAATGGATTATATTTTTAAGAGAGCTTCCTCCTTCCGCCTTAATGCTACTTGGTCTGCTCCTCCTTCTGGTTTTGTGAAACTGAATTATGATGGTGCCTCCAAGGGAAGTCCATCCATTTCAGGATTGGGGTTTTTTTTTAGAAATTCTGAGGTATTAGAGCAGCTTGCAAAAAACTCCCTCAAACTCTAACAATGCAACGAAGATGGAAGCTCTTCTATTTGATCTTTCTATTGCTATCTCCATGAAGATATTTAATATCATAATTGAGGGGGACTCAATGGTGACCTATAATATAATCTCCTCTAGAAAGAATTCCTCATGGAAACTAAGATACATATTGGATTTGGTCCTCAAAATGTTAACATCTTTTCAATCCTTTGAACTTAAACATTGTTTCAGAGATGCAAATATGGTTGTTGATTTTCTGGCAAATAAGGCGATTGATGACCCATTCTCATTTCAGGGAGTGGATATGACCCATTCTTTGTCACATTTGGTATAATCTTGATACTGTTGTTTGAGGCTAACTTATCATGTTGATTTATCATATTCTTAGCTATTCTTTTTTACTTCTCATATATGTGTGTGTTTCAGATTATATTCTTGCTTCATAGATTTCAGTTTTTCTATATCAGTGGTACTAATATGGATTTTAGCCAAAGGTAGAGTTTCTCTCTATGTAGCTGCGCCACTCTGGGTGTGTAATCCCCTTCAGATTCTTGCACTATGTATGGAGGATCAACTATTTACATTTGGTAGGTGGATGGGAGACAACTTTCTTCTGCAACGACGTCTGCATCCCTTGGGTCCCCTTCTTCTTCTCCCCCTTCTCTCTGATGGATCTTTCTTGGATGTAATGATTTAATAAGGATTGCATGAATTCTTTGGCATTATTTTGAAGTTCTCGTTTGGGGTTTTTGTTAGGTTTGGGTACATTTCTAGGTGGGGATCTCTTTTTGGCTCGATTTGGGTAGACTAGTATATTACTATATCAATTTATCTCTATGGACTACAACCAGAGGTTTTCTTCCTAGTTCTTTCCTGCCAATATGCCCACCTAAACCAAGTTTATAAACTTTTTACTATTATTAATAAAATATTTCGTAGCCTAGCCACAATTACCAAAAAAAAAAATTACATACAATTTAAATAAATTAAAATAAATAATAAAACCACATATTAATAAATATCTACACAGTTATATATATAATTTAACTCCACCGATATAATTAATTGATTGCCAATGAATTTATTTAAACATTTGGGCCCATTCATAAATGATGAAAGAAATCTCCTTTTAACTCTGAGCCTTACCTCAAGCAGTAATATAAGTTTACAATAAGAAAATACTCTCAACATCCAATTTGTTTTACCTCTTTAATCATGATTTTGAAAATTAGACAGCTCTATGAATCCTTTCAAGGACAGTTACTTTGTACTGATTTGTCTAATCGAGATGCTTTTCCATCAGACTCTGGAGTGTCCCTTTCTCACCAGGAGTATACATATTCGTAGTTATCTACTGTCAGCAATGTAAGGAATCACAATACCAGGCAAAAAGAACGTGTTCAAGCGATAGCGTAATTTCGAAGGAAAAAAATTTATCATATAAATATTTATATTTTGGTATAGTAGATTATAATATTATGAGGCCATATATTTCTAAATTCTCAAGTTTTTTTTCTAAATTATTGGACTATGGAGAGCTCTTCTGTAAAAGAATTAATTGTAGTATCTTTAGAGAATTTCAAGTTTCTAGACTCTTCCCTTGATCGCTGAATGTATTTGTATAAATAGATGTGTACATGCTATAGACAAATGTATTAGTTAAACCATTAATAAGAAATTTCCCTACTTTAAGAGTGGACATAAGCAAATTTGCCGAACCACTATAATCAGCTTTGTTATGTTTCATGTGTTGTGTCTTTATTTTTCATATTGCTGTATAACTTACAATTAAATTACCATCCTAAATTACAATATAAATTTATAAAAACGTATAGTTTTAAATTTAGATATTTTTATTTCTAAATTATTAAAAATAAAGACCTAATTGTACTACCTTGTGAGCATTTCAATATTCATGAGAATATGATGTTATCCTCATCGATTATACTCAGTCAGTTAGACTACAACCTCTGATTACACTATAAGTTTAAATTTTGCATTCTATGGATCCAAACCTACGACAGATTATTACTAATGAAGATTATAATTTAACCTGCAAAGTTAATTAAAAAGATCCAGAACATTCCTTAAGAGATCTTTTGTGAACTCACTGGCTTTGAAGAAAAGTGATATGTAAGTTCTTGCTTTTTAAAGTTTCTACAATAATTGGACTGAAAAACCGAACCTTTCGCAAATTTTGGGCTGAGAATAAAGAACAAACACTGAGATCTGATTAACATGTAGGAAAATTGAAATCATTATTTGTCATTAAGGAAAAAACACAATCCTTCATAAGGCCTAATTGCATTTATTAAACTGTACTTGGCCACAAACAGATCTTATCAATTCATAATAGACAACTATGACATACATACTCTAGTAGCAGAAACCTTTAACAAAAATAGTCTCAGTTCGATTTCATGATGACTTCTCTGCAAATTATTTCAACTGGGCATGGCAGATAATTTCATGGTAACTTATCTGCAAATTATTTCAACTGGGCATGGCAGATAATTTCATGGTGACTTCCCTGCAAATTATTTCAAGTGGGCATGACAGATGATTTCATGATGACTTCTCTACAAATTATTTCAAGTGGGCATGGCAGATAATTCAAGATGACTTCTCTGCAAATTATTTCTAGTGGGCATGGTAGATATCCTTAGTGCTTTGAAGGGCATAGAACATATATAACAGAGAGTGGTACGCCATAACATACAAGATGTTAGCTCAAGTGAAAACATGGTTTCTTGACAAATTAATGTAATATCTATAACCACATAGCCATCACATTGTTATATCTAGCCATTACCAATATTATACCACTCCTCTTCTCTCCTCTAAGTGCATGGAAATTATCTGCTCCACCCAATTAATTATGCACTGATTTTGAAGAATTCAAACAACATAACATCATAACATTAAAAATCATTTGAAGAAGTGTTGGAAATAAGTCACACCCAAATTGACGATGGAATGAAGTATTTCCGATACCAGAATTGAGTACTCCATACCATTAATTATGCACCAATTTTGAAGATTCAGATAATCTTAAAAATCATTTGAAGAAGTGTTGGAAATAAGTCACACTCAAATCGACGATGGAATGAAGGATTACCGATACCAAAACTGAGTACTCCATACCATTAATTATGCACCAATTTTGAAGATTCAGATATCCTTAAAAATTATTATAGAACTACGAGAAGTGTTGGAAATAAGTCACACCCAAATCGACAATAGAATGAAAAACTAGCAACACCAAAATTGACCACAAATTCACCCTGCAACTATGAATCACAATTAAACTGTACTGAGAATTTTACAAGCAAAGACAACAGCACTTAACTTTAATAAAGGAAACCAATTATTTGGTATAATTTTGAAAGACAAAGAATACCCACACGGGAATTAGAGCAGAGCCACAAAGCAGCTTCACAAGTTTCTGTCCTCGTGGGGGCTTATTTTTGGCCACAAAATCAGTCCTAAAAACATCTATATTTGTAGAGCATACGAGAGCTCAATCTACAAAACTATATGAGCCAGACGATAGAGTTCACATTCATCAGGCTGCTTCATCCTGTCTGAGCCGCCACTGTAAGATGATGTAGAAAACCTGAAAATTGGTCTGACTGTGTCAGAAAGCTCTTGAATTGATCTTGGGAAGCGGTGGAGCAGAGAATTTGCAGAGATAAACGCCTCGCATAGTTGCATGTAAACAAACCAAATCCAACTGATTTGAAAATTCATGTTTGTTGGTTCTTCACAGAGTACGTCTCTTGCTCAGATCTATAAAAAGATTAAAATCCCAATTTCCTAATCATGCTTGGCATTGGTAAAGATAGGATTCCTGAGCGCATCGAGGCTAAAAATACCCCATCGTGTGGACAGTGGAGAGAGATGAGATGGGAATGCCCGTCACAATCATGATTTGAATAGCGAACCACCAGATCCAAAGTTTTGTTGGAATAATCGCACAAGTCTTCTGTTGATGGCAAATCAATGGAGGGCCCTTCTGAAAAAGTGATAGTTATGACTTGAACCCACTACCGATGGCCTATTTCTTGACTTACTAATATTCCTGTGTTTTGATTGAATACCCTAAAGCACCAATTAAATGTACAGTTTACAACAGGTAACACATTACTTCTTTGCCGACTGTATACATTAATGGAGATCCATGAGTGCATATGCATTTGCTATTCTCAGATTCATTATTAGTTAAACCTCCAAATTCACATTGGCTAATTCATGTACTAAATTACTGTCTACATTGATGGAGATCCATGGGCTTATAGACATTTGCTATTCTCAAACTCATTATAATTAAATCTCCAAATTCCCAAATCTCCATCAATGGGCTTATAGACATCTGCTATTCTCAAACTCATTATAATTAAATCTCCAAATTCCCAAATCTGTAAATTATTGGCTAATTCATGGCTTTATGTACTAAATCGCTGTGTACATTATTGGAGGTCGATGGGCATATATACATTTGTATTTTCAAACTCACTATAATTAAATCTCCGAAGTGCCAAATCTGCATATCCACATTGACTAATTGATTGTTCTATGTTCTAATTAGTGTATACATTAATGAAGATGGATGAGCGTATATACATCTGCTATTCTCAATTCATTATAATTAAATCTCCAAATTTCCAAATCTGAAAATCCCCAACAAACATATTTTATAATATTTGCCAATTGATGGCTTTATGTACTAACCAATTTAGTAAACACATTCATAATAAGTTCTTAAGTTGTGTTTATCATTTAGTTTCAATTAAAATTGAAATTATAGTTGACTATCAAAGCATTGTGGTTTAATTGATGTGAGTAATATAAGTATGTTTCTTGATATTGTTATCTACTAAAATTCAAATTCAGAAAGTATGATATGAAGGATAAGGTTAGAAATGTGCTACGAGCGACTTTGGTGAAATGGATATTTTCAATCTTTTGATCTCAGTCAAAAACATATCAGCATAACTAATGTTTATTGTATTCAGAATGAAATTGTGAATGATAACTAAGTCAATCAAAAACAAAATCACAAATCACAATATGAATTGTGTGAAATAGATATCCATTAATCTGTAATGCTAAATTTAATGAAGTGATGATATTTCATGACCAAAGTCTAATTGATGGCTTTATATACCAACCAATTTATTAAACACATTCACGATAACACTCATTACTTTTAATTTAGCTCCAATTATTCACTGCCAAAGCATTGATGTTTAATTGGTGAGAGTGATGATATGCTTCTTGAATTGTGTTTCTAGGCTTTGCAACGTATCTAGGTCCAAACTTCACAAGGTATAACATAAAAGATAAGACCAGAATTTTGCTATGGGCGACTTTGGTGAAACAAGTATCCCAATCCTTGATCCTCGTGAAAAAATATATGCATAAACCCATGCTCCTTATATTAGATAACAAACTTGTGAATGGTATAAAATCATCCAACCAAATTAAAATCACAACTCGTAGATATTAATTGGTGAGAGTGATGGTATGTTTATTGATATTGTCATCTCCTAAGATTCAAGCTTCATGAAACATAATTTAAAGAATAAGAACGTGATCTTACGATAAACGACTTTGATTAAATAATACCCTCAATCGAAAAAATATCTGAATAAACTCATACAAGAACTCGTGAATAACATAAAATCCTCCATCCAAAACAAAATCACAACTCATATAACTATTAAGTCAAATAGGTAGACACTCATTAATCTCTAATGCTAGATTTAATGAAGTGAAGATATATCATGATCATGAGAAAAGGTTTTCCATCTAAACAGTAAACTGCAGATTACAACGTACCATGTATTCACACCAAACATGTTAAGCTTTAAGACTTGAAACAACACAGAGCCGTGAAAAATGAGTTTTCTAGAATCAGTTAGTAATCTTGAAGTCCGTGACATTTTTCGGTGGAGTCAAGCTTGTGAATAGTACAGGGGAAGGGGACCCGTCAATAGCTTTAAAGAGTGGAACTACTGTATACCTATTTCACCAAATTCAATTTATTCTGAAAGCCGACAGTTCTTGTACTACTTGTTTGTCGCACAGCAACTTTCACGAGCGACAAATTGTTATACGATTACAGATTATTAGAAGGACGATCTCTTTACTAAATACGTAGGAAAGTGGGAGGAAGTTGCCTGTTACAATTTATCGTACATTACTTTTGAGTATTGTGGTATATGATTAAAGTTGTTATTCCAGGGAAAAAAGGGTTTTTTGCTTAGAGACAACTTTGACAAAAGCACTACAAATTGATGTTTTTGATAGATTTTTTGTTTATTTAGAAATTGATGTTTGTGATAGATTTTTTCCTTTTTGTAATGGGTAGGAAGGTGAGGAGGAAGCTTCCTTTTACCTTTTTCATGGCTACCAAAGATGGTCTCAGACTTTTCCGGAGTACGGCTGAGTTAACGCATGATATTGAATGAAAAAGAAATGGGAAGGAAATTACGTGAAGAAAACTAATTAGAACTCCCACAATAAACTCGAGTCACACAAAAGTCGAGAAACACGTTGGACAACGTCGTTTCGACCTTACCATATATATTTATTTATATTACTTTTCAAATTATTATTTTTTGTTGAGGTAGAGGGGATGTACAAAGAGCACCATACATGAAAAGCAGATAAATAAGAAATTAACTATAATCGACAAAGAAAGAAATCTTAAATAAATGATAGAGAGGAGGAACATCTAGTAAACATTAATTTATTGTACATTATTTTAAACGTCTTTAAGTAAATATAAGCATTAATCAATTATGCATTATCTTAAATGACCTTTTAAAGTATTAATTGGTTCTATGAGTAATAACATTTAGTAAAAAGAAGCACTTATCAATTATACATTATCTTGTATGTCTTTTAGTAAATCAAAGCACTAATCAATTATACATTATCTTAAATGACCTTTCTTGAACATTAATTGATTCCATGAGCAATAACACTTACTAAAACAAAGCACTAATCAGATATACATTATCTTAAATGACTTTATTTAAATATTAATTGGTTCCATCAGTAATAGCTATTGAATGCTAACTAGATCTCATCCACATTAATACTATTTAATTTTTAATTTAGTCATGATGGTCTAAAATGTTATGTTAGCCTATCTTTTATTCTCTTTTTTTTTTTATCCGTAAAAGGTCGAAGCCCGTATATTATATTAAAATATTATGAATTACAAATGTCTCCATTCATTGCGAGCACTGGTAGGAAAGAATGGAGAAGAAAACCTCCAGGCTTGCCCGGGACACAAGGTCCAAATTGCTAAGTACAATGTATAATTTATGAAAGCATTCCCCCTGTTACATATAATTATGAAGGCATACCTTCGTTTACATAGCTTTAAGGGCAATCCCTTAATCAATTTGTTATGTATAGGATTTCATATAATATATGTGTTGTTAAGAACCCTCGATTGCGAGCTTTAGATATGTTCCATTGTTCTTTCTTCTTTATTTCGATCATTGCATCTGGTTTCCATTATCTATTTCCTGCACACATTTTACCACTAAAGAAAACAATATCTAATGCAATTTGATTTTATTGATTCATATTATAAACAAATCACATGAGTTAATATGCCTTTAATTAGTCAAATTAGTAGCCTAGTATTCATAATTTCCATTTAAGGGTAGCCTTTTTCTTATACCAACTTTAAACTATCTAGATACTTGTTATTATTCCCTTCCTTTGATTAAGCTTATTGTTCTCTCAAAACCCATGCATCATAATAATTAGAAAGGAAGAAATTAGATTAACTAGACCATTCACTTATTTCATCAAATTTGGGGTAATTTGTCACATACTTGAATTAAGTTATCCATATATGATTTATGCTTCTACTAACTGATTGGTCAGAGTAACAGCTATAGGAATTTGTGTAGAAGAGAGTATTTCCAAGAATACATATCGATAAATATACATTGGAATACATATCGATATACATAAGAATACATATCAATATATATTTGAGAAGTCTACATACTAGTATATTTATATTTAGAAAAATTTATGTAAAACCAATTTTATTAGATAACATTAATAATGCAGTTAAAAACAAATCAAATTTGAATTCTCCTTTAAAAAAACAAAAAAACAAATTCAATTTTCACTTTGCATGACTTTACTTTTTGAAAAGAAATAATATCTAATTTCTAATGGGCTGGGGTTTGAGTTACTTGTCTCACTGTAATGTTTGTGTCTTGTGTCTTTCGACTTTGGCATATCACATTTATTGTGGGATTTTAAGTTTTTTATGGCTCTGGCCAATGTCAGTAGTAGTTGATGTTGGTGTTGGAGTTTTGGCAACGGGGGACCATGACACCTCTAAACAAACGACCCTGCAAATTTGTCTCGAAGGTTTTCATGAGGTACAACTTATACCCTTAATGTTATTTTGTATGTTCAAGATTTTGAGAGTGCCTATAAATGGATTGAAAAATATTCTTTGATAGTTGTTTTTTGTGGGGAGGGTTCCACCTAAAAGCGTGTTCCATGATTAGGATGCCAAGATTGGGCCCCTCATGGGGTCTGCCTTGATGGCATCCAGAATCTCACAAAAGGTTTTTTCTCACTTTTCCAACCCCTCCCATGTTGAGGTCATTCTCAAACATGGGCCTTGGTTTGTTTGGTTATCCTTACTTTTTTTTCAACCATGGTTGCAAAAATTTACTGTCTCAGATGAGAAGAAACTCAAGGCCCTAGTTTGGATATCGTTTCCTAGTTTAACCTTGCCTTATTGGTCATTCCTACAAACTATTTTCCAATCCCTTAGTAAGGTTGTTTGCATGGAGCCAGATCGCTTTTTCATGCCCGTCCATAGAAAAAGGCTTGTGTTGAAGTTGATTTATCTTATGACCTCAAAGAGACTATTGTCATCCAGTTTGGAGGCCAATGCTTCTCTTAGTGAATGATGTATTTAGATTTTTCCAACATATGTTATCAGTGTCAATCTTCTTAGCACAAAAAAGGATTACCCACTCATCATCCCAAGAACTAAATATCCTCCTAAGGAGACAACCCCTTCTCATTATTTGGAGACTGCTAAAATGGAAGAGGGCTGGACTATTGTGGTTTTCAAAGGAAAAAAATATTTAGCTTCTTCCACAAAACAAGCTAATGTTGCTCCTTTGTACCTACAAGCACAAGAATCAGTTCAGTCGAGGATGCAAACAAAGATGCAGCCTCTAGCTCATGAGGTTTCAAACACTAATGGTTAGGGGAAGGTTTTGGCTGAGGGTTCTTCCCACCCTATGTGGGCTTGCACTCCTAATGCAGGGGCATTTGAGGTTCTTGGTAAATCTGTGACTTTCATATTTTTGGTTTCTTTGGAGCTCGGTTGAAGGATGGAGTTCTCGGTTGGATTACTTGGTTGAAGGTTGCTCGGTTACTATTGTTGGTTTGATGGTTGGTTACTCGGTTTTAAGATGCTCAGTAACTGTGGTGGGTGCTCAGTTGGAGGTATTGGCTCACTGATAGGCTCAGTTACTTGTGTTGGTTATGCTTCACGAACGTGACTCGGTTGCTAACAGTGGCTCAGTGTCACTGACAAGTCTCGATGTCTGTTGTAGTTGCTTGGTAGTTTCACCGAGTGGTTATATGTTGCTCGGTGGTCTGTGTCACCGAATGGGTTAACTGATTGGTTGGATATATGTTTGCCGACTTGCCGGCTGACTTATGCATTTAATTTGGATCACAAAATTTATGTGGGATATCTCTTTGGAGATTGTGTGGACCTAAATCTGGTGGATAACACATTGGGTGTTGTGTTCTTGGTGCCGACTTGTGTTTTTGATTTATTTCTTTTGTAATGTCGACTTGTGGCAAAGTTGTATAAATAAAGAGGGTTTAGGTAGAGTGTGAGAGAGAGTAGAGGAGAGTAGATCAAATGGATGAGAAGATCTGATGTAAGGTCTGTGGATCTGAATTTTGTGGAAGATACCTTGGAGGGCTAGTAGCATGTTGGCTTAGGAGGCAAGAAGATTGCTTGGTGGCTTGCGAGCACAAGTTTAGATTCTATCTTGGTGTTCCTACCATATTGTTGTGTGGTGTGTCACAGATCTGGGCTAGTTAAGGGGTAAAAGTACAAAACTTTGTCACACTTGGGGACCATTTGACATGTTTCAGCCATACGTATTTCATTCAGACCTATTTCGGCCGGACATACGTGGCGTACACGCAGCGCCATGTGGCATCGATGTGGCAGAGGGGTTCCGGCCGAAACTGGTCCGGCCGGACCTGTTTCGGCCGGAACCCATAAAAACTATATAAACGCCAAAATTTGGTTAGAGCGGCTCATTTACATTGAGCGCCTTCCAAGATTTGAGGAGTGGAATAGGAGTACTTCGGTCGAAAATAGGTAGGAATTTTTGTTTGTTTGTTTTTAATTTTTTTCAATTTTATTATGTTAAATTAATGTAGTTTTACTATTATTTGATGTTTTTTGTTTTAATTTTAGAAAATATAAAATATTGTTTAATATAGATTTAAATTTATTTTTTAGTTAGAATCATATGTTAGTTAGTTAGTTAATTAATTTAGTTTTATTACATATTTCAAAACATTAGAAAAATGTTACAAAACATTAGGAAACTATTACAAAACATTAGGAAAATGTTATTTAGTTTTAATTAATTTAGTTTTATTGCATATGTTTCAAAACATTAAGAAAATGTTACAAAATAGTACAGGAAAATGTTACTTACGAAAACATAAACTCTAACAAATGAACCCTAACATGAAACTGAAATATAAATCAACATAAACTCTAACATTAACCCTAACATGAAACCTTAACCATATTAGACCCTAACATGAAACCGTAACTAACAAGAACCCTAACATGAACCAGGTAACAAAACCTTAAGAAAATGTTACAAAACATTAGGAAAATATTACAAGACATTAGAAAACATTCTAGTATTACTTGAA
>MU225675.1:213627-279556 GCA_018584345.1 Thuja plicata
ACCTTACATTTTCAGCATTTTTTGAGCAATTAAAAAATGGACTTCAAAAATTAAAAAACTAGGTCAATGCTTATTCAAAAAAAAATTAAAAAATTATAGGCATAAACTAAATCCAATTTTACACATTCCATTAGTTTACATCATTTTCAAATTCTAAACACAAATGCCACTTTTATGTCATTAAATTTTAACAGTTTTGCATGTTGTGGTCCTCTTCCTTTGTTAAAGTGTGACACAGGTTTGTACTTTTACCCTAAGGAGGTGATCTAAAAATTGCAGAAGATCTCGGTGGTGATATTTTTGTGATTTTATTGTATTTGGCCCTAACTGGGAAGGCCTTACAGCCTGGCATGTTGCATGTAATTGAATTTGAAAATGAATAAATTGATGTGATTTACCATATCCTGTGTTGTGTTGTTTCTGCTGTGTTGTTCTTGTTGTTGGCTGCAAGTTTGGATAGTCCTTTATTGGATCCTTTGAGCTTGAATGCATCAAGTGGTATCAGATTTGTTGGTTTATTTCTTGTGGAGCTTAGGATTTTTGAAGATCTTGGGATATGCCTCCAAGAGTATTGGACCCTCGAATGGTTTATTGGATTGTTGAGGATTTGCTAGTTGACATTCATGGTGAGATTAAGAAGTTGAAGACTGAGGTCTTGGAAGATATTAGGGCTACTATTATTGATCTCGATAACCCTAGATCTATATTTTTTGTTGAACTTTGGGCAGAGGATTTGATAGCTTTGCTGATGGATAAGTTTCACATGTTAGAGGAGAAGATCATGTGCAAACTTGGCAGAAGGCTTGAGGAGTTAACTGATCGGTTGGCAAAATACAGTGTGTGTAATGTCTGTTGGCATTTTCCAATCATACCGAGACTTGTTTGGCCAATGCAAAGAATTTTTTAGAGGAGGATGGAGAAAGTTTATTTTGTTGTTGCAGAGGTGGTCTGTTTTAATACTCAGATGGATGGATCTATTATGGAAATTATAGAGCATCTTGTTGTTGATGATAAGATTGCTGATGAGGAGTAAGATGCTGATTTTTTTGCTGATCGGTATGAGTTTGTGGATGAGATTAGTGAAGATAGCGCACATCTTGATGTGCTACTTACTGTTGCTAATGGAGATGTTAGAGAGTTGCAGACTGAATTGGTTTGGTTTGATGTGCCAGTGTGAAAGTTGTGGTTCTTAACTTTGAGGATGCGGAGACCGATGGTTAAGATGAGGTGGTGGATTCTTGATTTTCTTCTGGAGTCTAAGTGTGAGGCACACTTCTTTTGTTACCCCGGGTGTCTGATGCAAGGTCATCTAAGGTTCTTGGAAAATCTATGGCTTTCATATTTTCAGTTTCTTTGAAGCTCGGTTGACAGATGGAGTTCTCAGTTGGAGTACTCAGTTGAAGGTTGCTCAGTAACTGTTGTTGGTTCGGTGGCTGGTTACTCGGTCTCGGCGTTAAGTTGCTCGGTAACTATGGTGGGTGCTCGGTTGGAGGTATTGTCTCACTAATGGACTCAGTTACTTGTGTTGGTTTTGCTTCACCGGTGTGACTTGGTTTCTGGAAGTGGCTTGGTGTCACTGACGAGTCTCAGTGTATTTTGTTGTTGTTCGGTAGTTTCACTGAGAGGGTGTCTTTTTCCCGATGGTCTGTTTCACCAAATAGGTTTGATTGCTTGGATATGTTGGTCAACTTATGCATTTAA
Organism: Thuja plicata; assembly: GCA_018584345.1. Classification (NCBI taxonomy): domain Eukaryota; kingdom Viridiplantae; phylum Streptophyta; class Pinopsida; order Cupressales; family Cupressaceae; genus Thuja; species Thuja plicata. The sequence goes on from MU225675.1 coordinate 215,329, forward strand.
TTTGGGTCATGATATTTATGTGGGATCTCTCTTTGGAGATTATGTGGACCTAAATCTGGTGGATAACACATTAGGTGGCATGTTCTTGGTGTTGACTTGTGTTTTTTATTTATTTCTTTTGTAATGTCGACTTGTGGAAAAGTTGTATAAATAAAAAGGGTTTGGTTAGAGTGTGAGAGAGAGTAGAGGAGAGTAGATCAAATGGGTGAGAAGATATGATGTAAGGTATGTGGATCTGAATTTGGTGGAAGATACCTTGGAGGGCTAGTAGCATGTTGGCTTAGGAGGCAAAAAGATTGCTTGGTGGCTTGCGAGTACAAGTTTAGATTCTATCTCAAGGTGTTCCTACTAGATTGTTGTGTGGTGTGTCACAGATCTGGGCTAGTTAAGGAGGTGACCTTAAACTTGTAAAAGATCTTGGTGGTGATCTTCTTGTGATTTCATTATATTTTTCCCTAATCGAGAAGCCCTTACAGCCTGATATGTTTCATGTAGTTGAATATGAAAATGAATAAATTGATATGATTTACAATATCCTATGTTGTGTTGGTCTTGTTGTTGGCTGCAAGTTTGGACAGTCCTTTATTGGATCCTTTGAGCTTGAATGCATCAACTCCCCAGGCCAATTTAGCTTTATCTGCTCAACCCTTCTAGGAGGAAGAAAATTGGTGATGAAGGACCAAAGAAATGTTGGGTAATTATAGGTGACTCTTACCCTAGTTTTTTGCCAGCTTTTAACTTCTTGCAGAATAGCTTCTCCTCTCTTAAGGACGAGGATTATACCCAAGAGTTTAATCATGAATTTATGTCATGGAATGTTTGAGGTCTAACTCACCTCACCAAAAAGTATTTTTTATAGGATACTTGACAAAAATATCATGGTGTTGAAGTTTTCTGCTTTCAAGAAATTAACATTACATCTTTCATGTTGGATGTTGCATGTCATATGATTTGGCAAGATGGCCTAATTTTTGCCTCAGAACATAAAGCTATTTGAGGACGTTTCATCACTCTCATCTTTCCATGCTATCATATTCTATTGTGGCTCACAAGTCATATCTCACTCAAAGAATTGTGTGGGTCCTCATATTTGATAAGCATTCCTTTGGGATCATTAATATTTACACTCATAATGATGCTATTGAAATATCTCATCTACGAAATTGTGCAAATGATGCTTTACCACCTACCACTTGGGTTATGTGTTGAGACTTTAATATGGTTGAGGTGTCCTTAGATAAGGAGGGCATTTTTCCCTTCCATTGGACAATTAAAGAAAGAGAGACCTAGTTTGACATGCGTAATAAATTAGGTCTGATTAAATCTAATACCATCCACCAACATCCTCAAGGTGTCTAACATACTTGGAGTAATTATAGAGTTGGCCATGACAAAAAATTTAAACATCTTATTTGTGCCATGATGTCGCATCAATCATTTTTTTAATTTTGCGGAAAATCAAGCTTTACTAGTTTTGCCTCTACTTAAGGTCACTTTGTAAGACCACTTTTCCATCAAGTTCAGCATTGAATGGTAGATGAGACATATGTGTCCTTCAAAAATGTAGTTCTTTTTAAATACTTCTTTTTTGAGTCATCCCCAATAATAGCCCACATTCATATGGTTTAGAATCTTTAAACTTGACCCACTTAGCCTACTAGTCGGATTATGTGGTGGAATGATTTTATCCAACACACAATATATTTTATTTGTATTTATGGTAAGAAATTGGCCATGTACCATCAACAGTCTTAAGATAAAACCACCAAAGATCTATGTGTTTCCACAGAGGCTCTAGTTGTGAACCCTTTATGTCCTAACTTGTAGGTCCATGATGCTCAACTCTGCCATAAAAAATAAATAGTTGATAGTCATGTTGCTCAGGAGGCTCAAATTAAAGCTAGGTTACATTGGCTCAAGGTGGGAGTTCGTGTCTCTAAATATTAATTTTTGGATCTTAGAGTACATCATTCTTCCCCTGGAATCAAATGTATCAAAGGAGGTCATACAGTTCTCTCTGAGCTTTCAGATATCCTTCAAACCTTTGTCAAATTGTAGGAGAAGTTGTTTACTATGCAGTGAAGTTTCCCTAAATGTGAGAAATCCCTGAAGGATTTCAATACTCTTGTTCCTTCTCGGCTTTCAGATTCACAAAAATCTTTCTGTGATCAAATTATTACCCTTAAGGATCTCAAAGAAGTTATTTTCTCTATGACACATGACAAAGTGCCTAGGTGTGATGGCTTGCACTATGAATTCTACAACGCTCTTTGACCATGTATGCATTCCAACTTGTAGTTTATTTAGAAGCCTTGCATTCTAAATCTCTATGTCAGCTTATTTTCAAAGGAAATATTAAATTCATCCCTAAGGCTATAGATCTGGAAGATATCTGCCACAGGCATCCAATTACATTGCTCAATGTCTTACAAAATCATTGCAAAGCCCTTTCTCTCAAGATTAGACATCTTCTCCCGCAAATTGTTCATCCTAAGAGAACTAGTTTTATTAAATATATATTTATCCCAGACAATATTATTGTTGTTTGGGAAGGTATGGAATGATCTCGACAATCTAAGAAAATTTCAATATTTGTCAAAATTGATTTTGCTAAGTCCTATGATTGTAATGAATGGCCCTTCTTTTTTGCAATGCTTAAAGCCTTAGGGTTTAGTCCCTATTTCATTTAGTCTTTATAGATTCTTTTTGGGGAGTTTTATTCTTACATCACCATTAATGGGTAGTGATATGAATCTTTATCTTGTTTAGATCTATTTTTTGATATTTCCCTTTGACCCCTTCTTTGTATGTCCTTTCCACTGAAGGCTTCGACTTTCTTCTAGCTTTTTCTATATTGGCCAAACATGTTAGAGGAATTTCCTTGCCTATGTAACCTTCTTATCTTGTTAATGGACATTCTGTAGATGATTCCTTCCTCAATTCTATTAAGGATGGTCATAATGTGCATGTGATGCTTCAATGCCTAGACACTTTTGTTCCAGCATCAGGCTCAATGATACAATAACACAAAACTCAGTATTACAGAAAATTATTCCTCCCACCTCCATGGATTCTCAAGTATGGGTAGAAGTGGATTCAGTATGGCGAAATTTTTTAATTCCTAGGAAATTCCCTCTTCCTTTCAAGAATCTTATGTTGACCTTAAGAATATAGTCTTGGACAAGATAGAGAAAACGATCACCTACTAGATACCAAGCCTCTTTCTTTTGCTGGTGTACCATCCTAAATTGTAAGCACTCATAATTAGATGCTCAATTAGGCCCCATTTTAGCGTGTATGAGTTCCAACATTCATTTGTAGACTCCAACCTCACTACACTATTCATTTCAAAATCTTCTTTGCAATCTCTATTCTCGAACCAAATTTTGAGACTTTTTTGTCGGAATGGGTCAGCTAGGGTAACCTAATCTTGCGAATAGACCAGTTGGGGAAAACTATTCCTCGAGGTTTTCCCAAAATTTTAAATTAGGGGCCTATCTCAATGTTTAAGAAAAAAACTAAATTTTTTCGGCTTCCTTCAATTTTTTAGCTTCAAATGTTGTGAGAGGTATATAAACAGCCTATCTCTCCTCATTTAAAATTTACATTATAAAAATTCAAGTCCTTTCCTACAAATTTGCATCTCAAGAATTCTAAGGTAGATCTCAAGCATTCAAAGGAATCTCTTCAATTCAATATTTTCCATGGATCAAGCTTCTTTCCCTTGTTTAAGGCCAAGTAAAGGATTCCACCATCAAGGAAGAAGATCTTCGCATAAGCATCCATCCACATATATCCAAGCATTCAAACATTTAAGTCTTCAACTTGTTCTTCTCTCTCTCCATCAAGCATTGTGAAAAACTAAAACATTCATGGTGCAAGGCTTGTCTTTTCATGATTTCCTTCTAGATTTTTGTGTGGATTCAAAGTCATTGCATTAACAGTTGTAATTATAAAGAAGTATTGTGTCATCATGGTATAAGGTAATTTATGATTGAGATCTAGCTTCTCTTTCATATCAGTATACTTTCCTTCCAAACATATTTCATTTCATTTAAAATTTTGATTCCTCAACTGGGGTTTGACTAAGGAAAACCCATTTCTACATAATATTTTTCTTGTTTTCTATGTGTAGGTATAAGTGGCACTTGCAATGGATCATATCTGGGAAGTTCAAGACCTCATAGATAATCTACAACTAAATTTATCAAAAAGTGCAGGGTATAGATCAAGCCATGCAATCTAGTCCCTCAAGATCCTCCCTGGATTGATTTTGAATGTCACTTGCATCCTCTGGACCCCATTTCTAATATTTGTACTAATCTATCAACTTTTTGTCAATCTGTGTATCCCAAAACTTTCCTTTTCCTCCATTCCAGCTTATTACTTCCCATTACTTAATTGCATCCTCATAATCATCCCTCAATTAAAGTGAAGGATAATTTCACCCACTCAGTGGTTAATTCCTCTTGATCCTAGTGATTCATCTTCCTACCAATGAAATACAAAATATATCCCCATAGGATTATCAGTTTAGAATTAGTGATCCCTATTTCTTATGTTACATTTTGGTGAACCCAATGCATGACATTTCCTTTCTGATTTGGTGTCTAAATCTTATTTATATGCATTTCATTAGCCAATATTTCCATTATAAAATTGTTACATTTTATGCATTTAGGTATCTAATTAGTAACCATTTCCTTTCATTTATTGTCTATAAATTTGCATTAATGAAAAAAAAAGTAAAAATTAAAAACTAAAAAAATCATATTGTTTCGTGCATTTTTTCTCATTTTTTTCATTTTAGATTAGTTTTATAATGCATAATTTCCTAGAGGTGATAGTGCCTTAGCCTCCCTTCTATCAATTTATCCCTCTCCTACAAACTCTCATATTCATGAGATATTGGTGCAAGTTGTTTTTAATCATTCTCTCTATAATCTCTCTCTTTGGGGAGAAGCATTGAAGATTGGTATTAACTCTTCTCTTAATATTTGCCTCCCTCATGAGAATACCTTAGTAAAATTTCATGATTTCCCTCATGATACTTTACCTTCTATTCATTTCAATGGCTTCCCCTTTAGGAATTAGGTTTTATTGAGTTATGATTATCCCTCTCCTAAATTTTGTTTTGTTCTACTCTATGATCTCCCTATTAGGGATGAACCATTGGACAATAATGTTTATTATTCTCTCCCCCATGAAATAACCTTAATGAAAAAAGATTCTATTGTGGTAAAGGAGACTACTATGATTGAAATTTCTTCTATTCCTTTTAGCAATCTTCCCTCTATAGATGAAGCATTAATGAGTGATGTTGATCCTTCTCTGTGATGTTCCCGATTTTAGCAGGTATTAGCAGTGTCTTTGTTAGCTCACCATCGCGACCCTCATGAGTTGATGCCTGGTTTTGAGGGTCCCAGTTGGCAGACTTTCTATTTTTAGTAAGTCTGGACTTACTATTTCTAGAAAGTCAGTTGGTCAGTGTTTTTCTCTGACAAGGTAGTATCGGCAACGATCAGAACTTCAGACTGTGCTTAGAGTATGCAGTTCTTTGGTTGGGGACTTACTATTTTTAGTAACTCTATTTTTGGTAGTTGCCAATTTTAGTAGTGCAGTGGGTGGCTATGGTAGTTGATCATCACCAGCAGCAGATGCGAAATTTCTCGCATGAGTTCATATTTATTAATTAATTTCTATTAATTAATAGTAGTTATTAATTAATAAAGCCATGTTATTATAATAATACTTTATTATTATACTAACAATTTAGAATTTGTTAAAAAGCAGATTTGTTAACTAATGCTCTTTTGGGAAATTGTGGCTTCAAAAAGTATTATAAATATGGGCTCATTCATGGGGATTGGCATCGAGTGATTATATTATATTTTGTTTTTGTTCTCTAAGGAGAAGTTCTAATTTGTAAATCAAATCCCTTGCTCAGGTATAAGGGTTTGATAATGAATTGATTTGGCATATGGAAGACTGATTCTTCTGGAACCATTTCCTCAATTGGTTGCTGAAGTTTAACCAATTATACTTCCTTTGTATTTTTTGCTTGTGACTGCAGGGAGTTATTCATTCTTAGAACTGAATTGGATATTGAACTAAGGTCTTCTGAAGAGGCTGATTTATTGGTTGGAGTGGTGGAATAAAATCAGAGTTTGATTGAGGATTCTCTGGGTTGTGAATCGAATCTGTTTACTTGTGGCGATATTGGAAGAGATTTGTTGTGGCTATTAATTCTAGAATTATTATGTTAAGAAGCTACGGTTGTGTGGTGTGAGAATTTTTATGCAGGTGGACTGCAGTCTCTCAGTGACTTGGTGTCACCCTTCTTCCATCTTCAATGCATCATTAATACCAAGTCGCATTTCTTCCTAAGGTATTGCAGATGGAATAAGCATATCGGGGCTAGCATTTTAATTCGCGGGTATTAGTGGGATCAAGTCGCTGATGAGTTAGAAGAATAAGGAGGTGGTGCAATACAATTGTATTCAACTAATCCCAATTAAGGCTTCTCATTTAGTGATTATAGTATTCACAATTGCATTCTTTGTTGTATTTGGTTTAAAGAATTTAAACGTTACTTGGTGTTGTTATTCTCTTGGCTTATACATATTGGAAAATATTAAATTTAAAATTGATATTTGATTTCAAGAAGAGAATATTATGGTTATTTATTGGTGATAAGTGAATATTATATTAAGATTTGACAAAGAGCCCAGTAGGCTCATTACAGTGGTATCAGAGCGGTTTGTTGCCACCCTGTAGGGAAATCAGGTTCTTTTTTTATTATTATTATTTGGGAATTCAATCATGGCAGATGATAGGAGATTTATTCTCAGTAGGCATTACTACTAGAGAGGCCAGTAACCCCCACCAAATGATGATGCAGATATTCAGTTTGGTATAGTGCTTGGTGGTGATGATAATAATCCAGGCAGTTCAGCGGGTTCTGCAAGACCCGCAATTGTTGTTGAAGTAGATATAGACAAGGAGGCTAGGGAAACCTTCAAGAACCTAGTAGAAGTCCAGCATCATGTAGCTGATGTATTACATGAGCTTTCTGACACATTGAGATGGATTATAATCTTGAGGAATCAGAGTAGGGAGAGGTCACATGATGCTTATGTCATATCACATAGATCACAAATTAATGACAGGCACAGGGATTATAAGCATAGAGCCTAGAGAGATGACAGAGCAGATAGGACAGGTGACAAGGGAGATCTGTTTAGACCCCAGGGGCCCATATTTATGAGACCAGAGACTAATGCATCCAGTGATGATGCTAAAAATATCCCTTTTGTTGATGATATAGTCACGCACTATGTTGAATGGGATGCCCTTCCTCCAGCCTTGAAGAAAAAATTGAATTTTGATAGATATTTGACACAGAAATGGGAGAACTCAAGGGGAAGACCAACACATGATAGACAGAGGATGGGGAAGAATGATTTGAGATAGGTGGCTAGCAAGATGATGCTAGCACATTTTGATGGCAGCGGTAGGGCCACTACTAGAGCTTGGATTCAGAAGCTTGACACCTACCTTGCTTTGCGTCCGATGACTGAGGTGGACGTCATTAGATTTGTAGTTTTGCATTTAGATGGGACTGCACATGACTGGTGGTACCATGGATTGAGATCGCTACATCATGACCAGATTACTGACTATCAAGAATTTGTAGACAGGTTGATTGAGCGCTTCGATAGAAAAGACCCAGAGGTTTATTTCAGAGAATTGGCTTAGTTACAGTAGACAGCTAGTCTAGAGGGCTTCATCAGTGAGTTTCAGTGCATATCCATCATGGTGTATGATATTTCAGAGTGGAGGAGAGTGATATTATTTTTGGAGGGGTTAGCAGAGCCACTCTGTAGATGGGTTAAGTCTTTGGACCCACCCACTTTACAAGAGATGATGAAGAAGGCCCAGGATCTTGAGACATAATTTCAGAGCAAGGGTGTCCCAAAGTCATCTGGTTCTCCACTTGTTGATGAGGATTCCCCGCCAGTTGTTGAGGACAAGGGCAAGTCAATGGTAAGATTTGATGATGCTTCTAGAGAGGACCTGAGGAGGAGACAACTTTACTTTTGGTGCAAGGGGCCTTTCTCTAAAGGTCATACTTGTGCTCTGAGGCCAAAGGGGGCAGTGAACCACGGCATGTGGGTTTACATAGATGAGATTGAGGAGTCATCGCAACTACATGAGGATGAGGATGGGGATAATGATGATCCTACTGGGGATCGAGCCTATACTGTGTTGAGTGTTTATAGCCTCATTTTCAACTCACATGTTCTGGATTTACATCAAGTGCAAAGATGATATGTGCCTAAGATGGATTGGTTTCAGGATGACCAGGGAGAGTCAGTGACATTTGGTATGATGAGTTCTCATGTTGAGTCATCACCTGGTAATGTCCAGATCTCCACTTCATCAACACAGGCACTTGGGGTTATGATACAGGTAATGTTACTCATGTTGCTGATGTCATGGGTTTACAGTTGGTTCTAAGATAGCAGGGACATCATGCGTTTCTTATGGGATCCTGGTGGAGGTCTTAGTGAGATACGTGATTGCTTGAGGACAAGAACTTTTGGGGAGGGAGGACTATGATGTCCCCAATTTTAGCAGGCATTAGCAATGTCTTTGTAAGCTCACCATCACGACCCTCATGAGTTGACGCCTGATTTTGAGGGTCCCAGTTGGCGCACTTGCTATTTTTAGTAAGTCTATTTTTGGCAGTTGCCAATTTTGGCAGTGTAGTGGGTGCCTATGGCAGTCGGTCATCACCAACAGCAGATGCGGAATTTATCACATGAGTTTATATTTATTAATTAATTTCTATTAATTAATACTAGTTAATAATTAATAAAGCCATGTGTAAGATAGAAAATATGGATAGGGTCTAGAACAATGTTAGTTTGCTCATAAAAGTGACCCTATGCACATATTATCTATTTACATTTAATTGTAATTGATAAGGGGTGTAAATCTGGAAATGATTGCAAAGGAAAATGGAATAAAATACTTACCTCTGAAAAAGAACCTACTAAAAATCTTCTCAGACGGTCTCCGAAATAGTTGATTTTCACGGCCCTAAACTGAAATTGGGAGATCTAGAAAACCCAAAAATCTTTTTCTTTTCTAAGAAAGGTCAATTTTGACCTAGTTGAGAATGTCAACCTTGACCCAAAATTTCTAATTCTGACCTAGGTCATGGTTGAGGTCATCCTTGACCTAGGTCAAGGTCAACCTTGACCCCAAAATGTCACCCTTGACCCCAAAAAGTTGACCTAGACCTGCACAGCTCTAATAGGGTATCCAAATCTGTACTTTAATTTGTTGTCCTGAACTTGTACTTGTAAGAAAAATGTTTTTTTTGGGGGGGAGGGGTTTTCCTTGGTCAAACCCCAGTTTTGGAATTAACCTTATAATCGAATTGAAATTGCATAATTAAACAAAGTAAATAAACAAATTCACATTGCTTGTATAAAAGCCCTTATGGTGGATTCAAATCCTTTGATCCACAAGTATGTATGCACCAAATAGATGTAGAATATAGAATGTAGGATTCCTCAAATCAATTACATGTAGATCTTCAACACCAATCTTGAATGGATCTTGGAATAGGAAGAAGCTTGGAGGAATGTGGATGGAGAAATCTTCAACAAAAGAGCTCCATAGAGCTTTGAATCCTTCAATGTATACCAATGGATCTCCTTAATGAATTGGATGCTTGAATGCTTGAATTATTGAGAGTAGATTCTTGCTTCAAATCTTTATTCTTAGCTTGTCTCTTCAAGTCTTGAGCACATGTGATTATGCTTGATGATGGTTAGAGAAAATGAGAGGAGAAGGTTTCCTTATAAATGAATCTAGGGCACAATCTTCTAGAGAGACCTACATAGGAGAATTAAATTACCATTAGACCCATACCTCTAGAAGTGGACCTATATTAAATATAATTTAAGAATCATTGCTTCAAAGACCGACATAGCCGACCCGGAAGTGGGAATTAAACTTTTCCAAAGCCCGAGATCCAGAAATCCTAAAATTCTAAAATCTGGACCCTACGTCAAAAAAAGGTTGATTCTAACCTAGGTCAAGGTTGAGGTCAATCTTGACCTAGAAGGTTGACCTTGACCCTGAAGTCAAGAAATTCAAATCTGCAGATTAGGGCGTCATAAATAGGCTGGAAAAAGTGGGAAATGAGGCAGAACAGGGGAAAAGCCAAATCCAAGTCAGAGACCTATTCAAGGCTCTTGACATGACCCCAAACCACTTACTCAGAAGGCTAAACTAGACTATAATGGAATTACTTCCATTTTCTAACTATACATTTATCCCCCACTTTACCAATAGTATGGACTCGACGCAAACTCTTGGTAAAGGAGATCGTGAAGAAAAGATATTCTTATTGAAATCAAAAGGGACAAAGGAATCCTTAAGCCCCCGAGGAGTTAAGTCTTTATCAACCCTAAGATCATGATAAGAGAGACATCGCCAGTCAATGAGAAAGAGACAGAGAGGAGTGGTTAGCTCACCCAGTAAGATGTGTGTATCTCACTATGAACCACAAAAAGGATAGGATGGTCTATCAACAAAGCACTTAATAGTCACCCCATAAAGTTGTGCGCCTTCTAGCAGCTTTGTGCATGTATGTAGTGTATCTTCTGGTGGCTTTTATGAAGTACCCATGGATCCATATCCTCATATCACCATGGAATACATTTCTAAAATGCATATCTCTTCAGGATTCAGCAACTTATGTGTGTTACCTTCTGAGGATTAAGAATATTGAATTTTAATTGAATGTGTATCTCTTTAGGACTTAGCAACTTATGTGTGTTACCTTCAGAGAATTTAGCATGCTGCAAAACAAAAGGTTAGAATAAAAATGCAATAATATAGAATGACGAAGGCCGTATATATGCCCCCTCCTTAAGATGGAAAAGTACATACTATTTTGACATATTAGGGAAAGAAAAGAACAACGATAAAGCCTTCTTCAACATCAAGATAATATCCATAGACAACACCCAGTCCAAGCCAAGAAGGTCACAGCTCCTATGAGGCCATGGAAGGAATGAATACAAAGAGATACCATGAAAGAAGTGAAAAAGTACAGCCCTTGTGAGGGATAACACTCAATTCAGTTTCCAAAGTGAGAGATTTATCAACCATGGAAACCCAATGTTAAACAACAAAATAGGTTATGATCAAGGATATAGATCCTTAATGCAATCCAAAATTTTCATGTATGATTGGATATCACATAATAGATAGATATTGCTTAACCAAGGGAAAAGTGAATCCCAAAAAGATAGAAAAGAAGGAGATGGCATCCTTGCCCCCCAAGCGTAGGAACAAGGATGAAAGGGGACCTATTATCTCGCTCACAATAGTATGCAAGACAATGAGCCCCCAAGGATTAGGCTAACATTGTTTACATAATGTGGAGTTCCATAATAGGAACATAAATGTTATTTAGAGAAAATAGGATTGAAATACAACTCATTGCCACATGTTAAATAAATAAATTTACTATCAATGAGCTGCCTAATCTTATAATGTAAAGCATGACATTCATTAGTAGAGTGATCATGAAATCTATGATATAAACAAAAAGTAAAAGTCGTCAAGTGTGGACTACGTTTCCTTTTGTGTTTAGGTCTAGTAATCATATTAGCACGAAGGAGTTTAGGAAAAGAACTTCTTGGTCAAATTCTTTCATAGGGTCATCATGTTTTGAAGTGTTATTTGAGATGTTTTTATTGATGTGTTGTTGAGTATTAGATCCCAATCCATAAGAATGCTCATGCCCCCCATTCTATAAGTGCATTCAAATTCCATGTTTATGCTTACCACATCCTTGACCATGGAATCCTTGTTTACCGAGTAAATGATAAAAAGGACCATAACAAGAATTCATATCAGAAGGAGTCAATGGAACTTCAGTAGTCACTATGTCATTACTAGTAGGTTTGACAGATTCATAGTGGGTAGAAGCAGCGAAAAATTTATTACGAAGGGAATTAGAATTAGAAGCAAAGGCTCGTTGTTCAAACTCTCTTTGTTGCTTCATAAAATCAATATTAGAAACTTTATACTCTCCAATAAGGTAGGATTAAAACCAAGGTTCCCCAATCATCTCCAGGAAGTACATTAGAGGAAGAAGGATTACTATTAGGAATAGGATTATTGTGGGTTTGAATATTCAAACAAGGATTTGGCGCAACATTGGCATGAAGTGTATACACCATGTTATTGTGAATAAACTTGACTTTACGATGAAGGGTGGAAGGAACAACATGCATCTCATGCAGCCAAGGTCTACCCAAAAGGAGGTTATAATTAAGAGGTCCAGGCATAACATGAATAGGAGTATTCAGGATGACCAAACCTACTTTGATAGGAAAGGTAATGATGCCCAAAATTTTCTTTGCGATATTATCAAATCCATGAATAGGGATATTATCCGGTTGAATAGTTGAAAGATCGGATTTAATTTCTTTGAGCATGTCCATGCTACAAATATTAAGCCCAGATCCATTATCAATCAAGGTCCTATGAATGATACTCTTATTGATAGTAACAGCAGCCATAAGGGCATCATATTGATTATGTCTTTCTTTAGAAGGTAAATCCTTTTGAGTATATACAATGTCAGGAGGACCTTGGGTAGCATGCATGCAGTGTAAGAAGGAATTGATGTTCTCTTGATTAGGAGGTGGAGTGGGAAGAGTTGCTAGAGATTTTTGCAAGGCTACATGGTAGGTAGGTGAAGTTTAAAGAAGCTCCCATAAAGAAATCTTGGCATGGGTATTGTGCAATTGGTTTATCATATCATACTCCATGTTAGGAAGATGGAGTGGAGGAGGAAGAATGGGTTGAGAAGGTGGTAAAGAAGTAGGAACCACCAGATTAGCTTGAGGGTTATTCCTTGTATGATAGGTGTGAGCTATTGAATCTTGATCATTGATAGATTCTAAAGATTCCATAGGTTTACCTTTGATAGTAATGCGAGGACAACCTTTGATAGTCAAAAAGGGTTTTGAATAAACCATGTTAGTTGTCTCAATATTGTAAACAGGTTCACAAGAAGGAAGCAAGGAATACATCCTAGGAGGATATGGGGTAGGATCTTGATTCTCCTTAAGATCATCACTAAGAGGGAGAGAATTAAGGGAATTCATATCATTCTCCACTAATGCCTCATCACTATAAGTAATCCCAAATTGAGGTAAAGCATCTATAATGTTTTCTTCTTTTTTCTAAAATGTCTACGTAAGGGGAGTGTGTTTTAGAAAAAGAGTCACCATCATGTATGAATATGTCATCCATTAATAAATCACCCTCTTGTATCAAGGCATCTTCACAAGGAGGGGATAAATTAGTGTCTTTATCCAAGGGTTCATCCAAAAAAGTAGAATCATCCACAATGGCTTAATGACGAAGAGAGTAATCAACATCCAAATCCAAAGGTTCATCCCAAATAGGAGGATTGTCATCCCTATCAATAAAGCACATTGTAAAAGGTTTGGAAAATATTTGAAACAACTCATGCAACATAATAATGAATAAATAAATGCATAGAAAATAGATCTAGATATATCCAAATGCATTCAAATGAAATCTATAAGCATGAAAATATGTTAAAAAAAAAAATTGTATTTTTAAAGAAATTTGTGATTTTTATTTTTGATATATAAATACAAGAGCATCAAAGAAATCTATTTTTAAATGCATGTAAGATCTAACACAAAATGAAAATCTAACACCAAAAAGAAAGAGTTGTCTATCATGGGTTCACCAAAATGTAAGATAGAAAATATGGATAGGGTTTAGAACAAACTTGGTTTGCTCGTAAAAGTGACCCTATGCACATATTATCTATTTACATTTAATTGTAATTGATAAGGGGTGTAAATCTGGAAATAATTGCAAAGGAAAATGGAATAAAATACTTACCTCTAAAAAAGAACCTACTGAGAACCCTATTAGACGGTCTTTGAAACAGTTGATTTTTGTGCTCACAAACCAAAACTGTGAGATCTACAAAACCCAGAAATCTTTTTCTTTTCTGAGAAAGGTCAATTTTGACCTAGTTGAGAATGTCGACCTTGACCCAAAATTTTTGATTCTGACCTAGGTCATGGTTGAGGTCATCCTTGACCTAGGTCAAGGTCTACCTTAACCCCAAAATTTCACCCTTGACCCCAAAAAGTTGACCTAGACCTGCACAGCTTCGACGAAAAATTTGTTCGTGGATCTTAAAAGTTTGTCGAAAATGGTATCTAGATCTATACTTTAATTTGTTGTCCCAAAATTGTACCGAAAAGAAAAATGGTTTGTTTGTTGGGGGGGAGGGGTTTGCCTTGGTCAAACCCCAATTTTGGAATTAACCTTATAATCTAATTGAAGTTGCATAAGTAAACAAAGTAAATAAACAAATTCACCTTGCTTGTATAGAAGCCCTTGTGGTGGATTCGAATCCTTGGATCCACAAGTATGTATGCACTAAATGGATGTAGAATGTAGAATGTAGGATGCCTCAAATCAATTGCATGTAGATCTTCAACACCAATCTTGAATGGATCTTGGAATAGGAAGAAGCTTGGAGGAATGTGGCTCGAGAAATCTTCAACAAGAGAACTCCATAGAGCTTTGAATCCTTCAATGTCTACCAATGGATCTTCTTGATGAATTGGATGCTTGAATGCTTGAGAGTATATGCTTGCTTTTAATCTTTCTTCTTAGCTTGTCTCTTCAATTCTTGAGCACATGTGATTATGCTTGATGATGGTTACAAAAAATGAGAAGAGAAGGCTTCCTTATATATGAATCTAGGACACAATCTTCTAGAGAGGCCTACATAGGAGAATTAAATTCCCATTAGACCCATACCTCTAGAAGTGGACCTATATTAAATATAATTTAAGAATTGTTTCTTCAAAGACCGAAACATCCGACCCAGAAGCGAGAATTAAACTTTTCCAAAGCCCAAGATCCGAAAATCCCAGAATTCTAAAATCTAGACCCTAGGTCAGAAAAAGTTTGATTCCAACCTAGGTCAAGGTCGAGGTCAACCTTGACCCAAAAGTCAAGAACTTCAAATCTGTAGATCAGGGTGTCAGAAATAGGCTAGAAAAAGTGGAAAATGGGGTAGAACAGGGGGAAAAGCCAGATCCAAGTCAGAGACCCATTCAAGGCGCTTGACATGACCCCAAACCACTTACTCGGAAGGCTAAACTAGTCTAAAATGGAAATGCTTCCATTTTCTGACTATACACCATGTTATCATAATAATACTTTATTATTATAATAACAATTGAGAAGTTGTTAAAAAAAAGAGTTGTAACTAATACTCTTTTGGGAAACTGTGGCTTCAAAAAGTATTATAAATATGGGCTCATTCATGGGGATTGGTATTGAGTGATTATATTATATTTTTTTTGTGTTCTCTGAGGAGAAGTTCTAATTTTTAAATCAAATCCCTTGTTGATGTATAAGGGTTTGATACTTAATTGATTTGGCATCTGGAAGAATGATTCTTCTGGAACCATTCCCTCAATTGGTTGCTGAAGTATAACCAATCATACTTCCTTCATATTTTTTTCCTGTGATTGGAGGGAGGTATACATTCTGAGAACTGAATTGGATATTTAACTAAGGTCTACTGAAGAGGTCAATTTATTGGCTGAAGTGGTGGTATAATATCAAAGTTTGATTGAGGAGTCTCTGGGCTGTGAATTGAATCTCTTTATTGGTGGCGATATTGGAAGAGAGTTGTTGTGGCTGTTAATTCCATAATTATTGTGTTAAGAAGATATGGTTATGTGGTGTGGGAATTTTAATGTGGGTTGACTGCATTCTCTCAACAACTTGGCATCACCCTTCTTCCAGCTTCAATGCATCATTAATACCAAGCCGCATTTCTTCCTAAGGTATTGCAGATGGAAGATAGCATATCGGGGCCAGCATTTTAAGCCGCGTGTATTAGTGGGATCAAGCAGCCAAAAAGTTAGGAGAATAAGGAGGTGGTGCAATATAATTGTATTCAACTATTCCCAACTATGACTACTCATGTAGTGATTACAGTATTCACAATTGCATTCAGTGTTGTATTTGGTTTAAAGAATTTAAACGTTACTTGGTGTTGTTATTCTCTTGGCTTATATATATTGGAAAATATCAAATTTAAAATTGATATTTGATTTCAAGAAGAGAATATTATGGTTATTTATTGGTGATAAGTGAATATTATATTAAGACTCAACAAAGAGCCATGTAGGCTCATTACATTCTCCTAAGATGTATCTCCTTTATGAGGATATTTTAGAGAAAGAGGAAGTTATTATAAATACGTTTATTAATGTCACCTTACCTTCATTAAATGACATCCAATTCAGTGAGGAATTATTTATGCAAATCCCTAATCCCGTTCAAAATATTTTCCTAACCATAAGGATACCTTGGAAGAAGAGGATAATCTCATTACCACTTTTCTTGATGATATCCCTTGTAGAGTAAAATGTTTAAAAACCAAGAACCTAATCAAGCCAATGATGTCAATGTTTCAAGTAGTTAAAATCCTAAGGTTTTTGTTCATCTTCATCAAGATAACCCTCAGCCTCAAAAAAAATTAATCACTATGGTGAAAGGTGCTCAACAACCCGATTATCATGTTGTATCTCACACATATAACACAAGGAATAACAAAAAACCTACCAACTTAGTTGTCCTTCCTTCTCTTCCAACTTATAAACCAGGGATGTCTTCAGCACCTTGTCTTCCTCAAAATATTGGAAAGGAATATGATTTAGTCGAACAAATATGTGCTACTGCTACCAAGATATCCCTTTGGGAAATAATTAAAACTTCTTCCACATATCATGAACTTTTGCAAGAGGCCTTATTAATCATTTGTATCCCACCTCTTATGTGACCTAATGATATAACTTCCTTATTAGAATGTATGCATACAACCAATACTCAAGCTAAGATTGTGTTCTCATAAGATGAGTTACCTCTTAAGGAAATTCAAAATCAATGTTATTCTCTCATGATTAAGGTTCTTATTAATTGTAATGTTATTAGAAGAACTGTTGATTTTTTATCCCACCATCAGATCCTTGGATCATTTTTCATCACAAGGTTCTAGTTGAACAGATAGAAAGGCTAAATCAAAGTAAATGCTTCAGATAAGGTATTTTGGTGTAGCATCCCTCATGTTTTGCCAAAATAGATACGCGGTGCTTTAGTTGGGACTAAAGATTGGATTTCGGCATGACTTTTCTATTGTCTCCCAAAAATTATAAAAAATTGCTTACCAGGCTAAGCATGCGAATTTTAGGGTAGCAAGTCTTGTGTTTTGCCAATGAGGTTTATCGGTAGGATTCATGTCCATAGGGGGTTCATTGGGTCATCGGAGGTGACAAAATGATGTTTTCCAATGACCCATGTTACCCTGATGAATGTCATCAGGGTAACTCTTTCTGATGTGCAATTTGCAGTGGTTAGAGGAATTTTATATCGACAGAGTGAGAGGTTGGTTTTTTTGATAGTCTTTTGGGTGCCAAGGAATGAAATATCTTTTCAGCAAGAGTTTTCAAGTGCTTCTCCAATGTTAATTAATTTTCAACGACGGATCCTTGTGCTTAGCCCAGAGGTTTTATCATTAGGGGGGATTTCCTCGACGGTAAAAGGGGTCAATTTTTGCACCAAGAACATCAAGTTTTATCGGGGTAGCTCTTATCGATAAAGACAAATAGGTCATTTACATTTCTCAGCTACACCCATTGACCTATTTTTAATTTTCTACTCTCTCAGATTGTGCCACTACTACCATACGATCACATTAGGGGTTTCCCAATCGTTCCATGCTCATTTATGCTTGTAGATAACTCTTGAGATCAGATACTACAATCCAATAGAGTAAAACATGAAGACTTCTGGGATCCATAGTTATTGTGGAGGTCACTTCTTTAGGTTGTAGGGCATTCATGGTAGCCTCTTCCTTTCACTTCTAAGATCATATTTCTTTTGATTCTTTCTTTTGTAACTTGACCCAAGTAGGGTTTTAAACTTCATGTACAGTCTGGGTTTATGCCTGAACCCTACAAAGGAAAAGTTTGTATATTCTCCTGGGATATCTTTTCTAGTTATTTTACATATTTTCTTCTATAACTTCAGTTTCCTTGTTTGATAGAAATTGTTGTTGATTACCTAATTTTTACCTAAATAAGCTTGTGTAGTTTTTAGCCTTATTTCCTTGGACGTATTTCATCATCTTTTGCACTGTATGGTTATGTTATTTTGAGTCAATCAATATTTTTCAGTGAATATTTTTATTCCTTTCCTGGTTGTATTGGTTCTTGACTTTCATTTTGAGCTAAAGTTGATAGATACAGAGAGTAGTGTGATTTTTATGAATTCTATTGAAGTTAAGTAAAGTCACTAGAAATAGTAGATCAATATTCAATCTGGTGTATCACCTCATTTCCCTTTTCACATATCCTTCTCCCTTTTCCCTTCAAAATAAATAGTTGTTAGATGCATCTAGATTGTAAAGGAAGCCAACCTTCTCTAGAGATTCAATCTCATTGATTAAGTCCCACATTGAGAGATTGTTTTCATGTTTCACAAGGTTGCCTAGTTCGCTAACCACCATCTCAAAAAGGGTACAAACTTTTGTGACAATGGTTTTTGGCATGCCTAGTGGGACAATATTTCAAGTTTGTTAAAGAAGATCAGTTGATTAGATGGTGTCAAATAAAGAATTTCAACATTTATGTAGAGGAATTAGTGTTCCTCTATGCATCTCAGCCTTCAAGAGGCTCACACTAAAGTACTTGGAAACTAAATCTGTACATCTTGGTTTATAGGCCAGATTACTACATTTCATGCACAAAATACAAACAAGGGCATCTTATAGAGGTACTTTTTATTTTTTTCAACTCTCATTTTAAAGTTCTAGAATAAGAAGAGATAGGCTTTCCCTATCAGCAGTTAGGGATTCAAAAGCACCACATACACCATTGAGATCTCTTTCTACTCCTCCAAATGATAGATCACAACCTAGGATTCCATCCATTCATTTGAATAGACCATTTTTTCACATGGTTGTCCCTAGGAATCAAGTTTTTGCTACCTTTAATGGTGGTAGTCCTCTCATACTAGCTCAAAGACATGATATATCAGTATATACACAAAAAAATTTACCAGACTTCACTGGTGAAACTTCCATTTTCCCCATAGAGCATATTCAATAATTTTCAAATGTCTATAATATTCATGGTATCACTTGGCATCATCATTAAAAGGAAAATCTTTGTAGTGGTATAGAGGTTTACTACACAACTCCATCCATAATTAGGATAAGTTAGGTGAAAGGATGTGCAAACATTTTGAAGACAAAATTGATTATCTATCACTTTTAGAGCAGCTTACCACAATCAAAAGAGTACCCCATGAGTTCATGACAAATTTCAACTATAGATTCCAAAATACATGGGACAAAACACTTGCTTCAGTGAAGCCTACTCCTGGTAATGCCTTCTTGCATTAACTTAGAGCCTTCAATAGTGATATTTCTACTATATTGGATAAAATGAGTGGAAATGATGTTTCAGCTACGTATGATACAGCAATAAGGGAAGAGAATTGTTTAATTCAAGGAGGGAAGTTATCTCCAAGGCCTCCAATGCCTTTATTTCCATATATGCCTACACATCAACCTATAGTGGCTCCTATTCCTACTACCACCACAATTTATCCTCATATTGTTGCTCCATCATATTCTACATCCTCATATAGTAAACTTGAAACCATGATGGAAACCATGAAGAATAAAATGCAAGGTTTGGACCTTGGATTGCAGAACATAAAGAAGGAGGTTGGTCATCAAATTTTAGCAATGCAAAATATTGGAAACAAGGTGGTGACTCTAGAGAAGTAGTAAGCTCAAGGAAGTAGGCCTTATTAGCCTCACCCTCAAAATTCTTCATTCAATAGGCCACTAAATCAAGGGAAAGGTTCAAGGAACCAAAATAGGCATATGAGTAATGCTTCTCTTGTATGTACAAGTGAAAATACAATAAGGAATCTCGTCACTAATCAAAACAACCTTGCTCAAGGGAAATAATTATGTAACACTAGCAATCTATCTTATGATTAGTATGCTCTTTAGAGAGGAGAATCTTCTCAAGCTTTGACTGTGCAAGAGGGATAAACAACTTCACGACAACAATATGATAGGAATTAGTCCAATGTTGGATATTAAGATCAGATGTATGGAGATGCGTCTTATGTTAATTTTCATAAGGTCGATCTTTGTGGTATGAATCAAGGGAGAAATAATCTTGTAGCCCCATATGCCACGACCCCGGGGATACCAGAAAAGGCAGTTGTCCCAATTCAAATTCAGAATAAATAACAGAGTAACAAGAAGTTAGTGGAGTCTAAAGTTGCTCTTATATCAATGAAAATTGGATCATCAACTTCAGCCAACCCTATACAACCCAAAGAGGAGGAAAATCCAAGTAATAAAATTAAACCACATCCATTTTATATCTCTTTAGCCATAGGAGATAAAATAGTTGATAATTGCATGATAGACTCGAGTGCTAGTAACGCAGTCATGCCCAAAAGGGTTTCTAATCTGCTAGGCATAAGATATGAGTCAGTGACTAGGGGGCTTATCCAGCTAGATGGAACTTATATAAAGACTATAGGGGTTTTGAAGGATTTTAATTTGGCCTTGCATGCATGCCCCAGTTGTATTGTCTTGCAAAACATATCATTCATAGACCTCACTGCTCACTTTTCCATCAACTTCTCTAGGGATGTCACTACTAAAATAGGTATGTGTATAGCCTTTGATTGGTCACACATGGTTTTTAGAGATAGATATGGAACAAAAAATTCTATAGAGGTTGAACTCTTTGTCATAAATAATGTAGAGCCTTACATGCTTAACCTTGGAAACATGAATTATTATTTTTATGATGAGGAGGAAGAGGGTCTGATCCATGAATCCAATACCCTTGTTGAAGGCATTCCAAATCTGATTTTGGAGGAGTGGGATACTGAGAATCATGAACTAGATCCATTCAAACATACGGATGAGGTTGGGATGGATATCTATATTATTCATGAGCAGGGTGTTGTTGTTCTAAACCTCATCCAAGATGAAAGAGAACAAAGGGGACAACAACTCAATGATCTTTTTTATTTCTAATGGTCAAAATGTTGAAACAATGACTATTTTGTTTTATTAGATCCTTGGTTTTATTGTTAATAATGAATAAGTCCTTCTTGGGCCAACATCAGTGAAGGATTTTGGGAATCAAGAATAGATAGATCAGCTGGAAGAGGTGTTCTTCTTTCAAGAGGTGGATGAGATATTGTTGGTCTTCATAAATGGGAAGAGTGATACAGGTGATTTAATTCATCAAACCGATCATTATGATCTAATAAGGGGGTCCCTTTTTCCATCAGTTTCATGTAGAAAATTTTAGTGAAGGCAACTGGATGATGGTGTGAGGATGATTCTTGTGTATGTCAAGCATTCCAAGATGAGGAAGAAAGGAAGCTACTTCAACAAGCCAATTAATGACTTTGTTTAATTTTTTATAAATACTTGTACATAGTAGAGGTGATTTTATTAGCTTTCTAAGAAGTGCATGAGTAGAGTTGTTTTATCCTAGAAATAACAAGTTTTGATGTTTTGTTCAGTTGTAGTAGGGTTCAGTTCTTTGTTTTCTCAATGACCCCATGCCCAATGGATTTCCAGGATACTAATTTGTAACACATAGCAGGCGTGTTCCCCTGAAGTTTCCAAAATGTCAACCTTTTCAGCCCACCATTAGATCCTTGGATTATTTTTTTATCAAAGAGTTCCAATTGAGAAGATAACAAGGCTAAATCAGTGTAAATGCTTCAGATTAGGCATTCTTGTGTAGCATCCCTCATTTTTTTCCAAAATAGACATGTAATGCTTCAACTGAGATTAAAGACTCAATTTTGGCATGACTTGTCCACTAAAAAGAAAAAGGCAGAGTAATGACAAGATTTGGTTTGTTGAACATTTTAATCACTCCCAAGCTATCAATACTTGAAGTTCATCTATCTGACATGGAGAAGACTATAGATTCATTGAAAAATTCTATGCTAATGGATTTGAAAGCAGTAGAGACTTCATCCTATGCATTGAATGGAATAATATATGTTAGTCAGTTGTTGATAGAGTCATGGAATGCAAAAGTGAAGATCTTGGAAGAATCCTTTCAAGATGTTCTAAAACTGGTGAGAAAGCATTGAATTCTATTTTTTTGTAAATTTTGGATACACCTTTGTCATTTTTGTCAAAGGGGGAGAAGAGAAGAAAAATGAGAAGAGCAGGAAATAAGAGAAAAAGAGAACAGTTACTTGGGACACTTAGTCATTTTTTGCTAAGTTTTGTCATCAATGCCAAAGGGAGAGATTGTTGGAAAGTGATATTTTTGGTGCAATATGAGACACTTGAGGATTTTCATTTATGGCAACACATCTAATATAATGATCTCTTGAAGTTAAGTACAGTTTTGGAGAGACAGTCTTGAAATTGACTAAGTATAAAAATAGAAGTACAAAGTATAACTGTATTATTTTGGACAGTGAAGATCGTATATGACATTTGATGACTTGAAATCTTAGAGGAAGATACTTTGGGATATGTATGATGTTAAAATAACTGAGAGGGGGGGTAAATTAGTGGCCTCAAAAATTAATCCAATAATTCAATCCAAAGCTTTATACCACACATATAAAATCTCTAGTTATCTTGAGTCCTACAAGATGTATGCCTTTAAATAATCTTATCAAATAACTACTGCTCGGAGTTCAATGTTATCCTTTTTCTTAACCTTTACCGAATAGCAGTCTTGCCTTTACCAAAATATAGTAAATAACTTAGTGTTTTACTGATCAATCCTATTTTAGTAATGTGTAAAGAAAAAAAATTAAAGCAATGAACCATATACACATTTGACACATGGATTTTTAACATGGAAACCCTGTTAAGGGAAAATCACTTGGGATCGGTAACCCAAAATATTCACTCTTCTGAAGTGAGCTCGGCGAAGAGCCAACCCTGTTAAAGGTTATGTTATGCCCTGCATAATTGTCCCTACATTTTGTGGGAAAAATGTTGGGTCCCCCTTTTTGCTTTTGGTTCTTCCTTGGTTTCTTTTGGCTTATTTTGTTTTCTTTGGCCTTTGCCTCCACACGACCATTTTTGTGTTCTCTTTTCGTCTTCCTTTCTCCAGGACCCAATCCCAGAGTGTTTTGTTTCTTTGTGCTAGCCAGATTCCAGACTCCAGGGTTCTTTTCCATTGCTTCCTCTTTAGTTAGAGGGTGCAGTTTCATGGGATTCTCGGGCCCGGAGTCTGGAGGTTTGCCTTTTCTTAGGACTTGCGGAAGGAAGTGGATTTTTACCTAAAGGGTATAAATGGGGTTTCACTTGTCATTTTTACATTTACCATGAACAAATTACTCTCAAAGCAATTAAGAGCGATTAAGAGTGAATTTTGGCTAAGTGGGATTTGCTTTGAGAGTTTAATGGTGAAGTTGGTGTTTGAGCTTGTGCGTGCTTCCAGTTATCCTGTAAGGTCTTTGGTGTTCGTGGTTTGTGAAGCTACTCATTTGAAGAGCACCTCCCATGCTCTTCCTCCCACATTTCCTAGTTTTAAGGTAGGCCCTTCTGGTTCTCTCTTTTTCTTTTATGTTTCTTTGTTCTTTTGTTTCTGGTTTTCTTTCTCTTTGCTTGCTTTCTGTCTTTTGTCTTCTTCGTTGCCTCCTGTTGGTGGGATGGCTTTGCAGGAAGGTTTTCCACCTTTCGTGCACTATATGTTATGTACATTTGTAAATCTTTGTAGGTTTCTATGTAAATGAGTTGTAGAATAGTGTAAATTATTGTAAATTCCTGCAAGTCGTTAGTAGTCTGTAGGTTAGTTAGTTTTCTGTCGTAAATTTGACCGTTCTTTGGCTTCTTGTGTAAACAATGTGTATAGCTTGTAGTTTGTATAGTTTTCTATAAATTTGCATGCTTTGCCTATGTATTCCATCATGACCAACCCATCTTATGGCGAGATCACCGCGCTCTCTATGTTGTTGAACCCAAATTTGAGCTCGCCCACCTGGTTCTTGCTGGACTCAAACTCAACACCTCGCCTGTTCAAGCTGTAACTTTTCTCTCTCCTCCCATCACTTTGACATTCATGACGGGATTAACTCCTCACACGTGAGTGTTCAAAACCGTCCCATCTGGCATTCAATTAATCCATGATGAGATAGTTGTTTCTCTTAATTCCATTACTCTGTTTATTGTGTGACCACATGATAGCCCACGTCAACCTAGTACAATGACCTACCCCGGTCATGTCAATAACAGTTAGTTTCTCTGGGCTATGGGCGTTGTGAAGTCCCTGGCCTGCATCCCATTTGTCACATGAGCCAAAATCCTCAGAACCCCCAGGTGTCAATCAAATTCCAATAAAGTTGTTGATTGTTATATTTCCAGGATTTGATGAACTAATTTCTTCTTAAGGACAGGTGCAAAATGGTGGTGAACTCTCTAGAGTCCGTGAAATTATTTTATATTTTATCACATGTGTAAAGTAGAAAATGTGATTATTATTAGGTGTTGTATTTCCTTAACCTTTACATTTAATTGCTTATTTTATGTATGTTGTGTGTTGGATTATTATGATTGAGTATATAGGGGGAAGGAAGATAAGATGTTCCTCTTTTATCCCCAAATGCACAAATGAAAGATCCAAGTTGATTAACCCAAAAGAAGGATCAATACACAAATGAATCAACCATTTGGAAATGAGAGTAAGGAAGAAGACCTTAAATTTTGTTTTATGATTAAGGAGATATGATATATAACAGTAATTGAAAAGGATGAGAGGAAGTACCAACCTTAAAGTATTGTAGATCTGAAGAATGTTATTTTCTTAGATCTGTACTTTATTTCTAGAAAATTTGAAGTATGATTCAAAACCGGAATGCAGAGATGAACAAAACCTAGAAATATTTTTCTGATCTGACACCGTCTTATGAAAAAGGTCAACCTTGACCCACAAATGTCACCCTTGACCCAATAATCTTGACCCTGACCTGCACAGGTTTGACGGAAAATTTATTTGCGGATCCTGATAGTTCGCTAAAAAGGGTATCCAGATCTGAGTTCAAATCCACAGTCACGCACCTGTACCTACAAGAAAAAGAGATTTGTTTGTTGGGGGGAGGGGTTTGCCTTAGTAAAGACCTGATTTAGGAATTAACCTTGAAATCAATAAATTATATAATTCTAGCAAATAGTAGAATTGAATCTAACAATGAAGCTGTGATATTCAATAGATATGCCAATGTAATTCAAATGTAAGCAACTATGTAAATATGAAATCTTGGACTCAATAGAAACCATAAACCTCCATGATTGTATGCTTGGAATCCACCTTGAAGAGAATGAATGAGTATTTGAGGATGCACAAAGGATCTTGAAGGAAGATCACACCACCATGATGGCTAGATCTAGGGTTTGAATAATTAATCTTGCGTGTTGGAACCAAATCCCTTCAAAAGGCTTGAAAGCTTGAATCCTTGATCTTCAATGGAGGAATTGAATGATTGAGAGGAAGACTTGAACACCTTGAAAGCTTAGAAACATGTAGAATAATGGATTCTTGAACCTTTTTCTTCTTGACAAAATCTTGGTTTAGAACCTTTTGCACTTAGAAGACTTAGAGAAAATGAGAGAGAAAGGCTTCCTTTTCTATGAAACTAGGGCACAATCTTCTAGAGAGGCTGACATAGGAGAATTAAATTCCAATTATACCCATGCCCCTAGAAGAGGACCTATATTAAATACAATTTAGGATTTTCCACTTCAGAACCCAAAACAGCCGACCCAGAAGCGGGAAAAATGAATTTTTGATGACCTCCGGAAGCTGACAAGCTTCTAGATTTGGAAGGGGGACCCAGGTCAACCTTGACCTACGTCAAGTTTGAGTTCTACCCTAACCTAGGTCAAGTTCAATGTTTACCTTGACCCAGGGGGTCAAAACCCCTGGAAAATGTGTCAGGTGGGATAGAAGGTGCCCGGAGAGGCCCAATCAGGGTCCTAAATAGGCACAGAAGTAGGAGATGATGCATAAATGAGGGGACAATATGATGGTGGTAAAAAACATCCCCTAAGGAGGTATAAACAATCTCAACATGGAAGTGCTTCCATTTTAAGATGAAACATTAAGCCCCCACTTTAGCGGAAGTATGGAAATCAAACATGCTTTCAATAAAGTTAGAAGAAAGACTCTGGTGGATCGCAACAAGGTAGACATCACTAGGTCAAGGACATGAACCCCTACACCAAATATTCTAACTCAACATACATGTATAAAGATATGGAAGATAAAGAGCAATCAATCATAGAAACATACATGACTACATAAGCAGGACAAGAGCAACACTATAGATAACATAGCTTCATGATCTAATCCTACCAGCATGAAAGCGAAAGAGAGAGAAGGGAAAGTGATTACCTCGCCTAGTGAGATGCCCACCTTACTATGAATCACCAAAGAGGGAGAGCCCAATAGGTTCACCCATAAAATGTGCTTGTAATTGTAATGTGTCTTCTGACGGCTTTTGAAAATATCCATAGATCCACATTCTTGTATCACTATGAATATAAAATGCATCTTTTCAAGGTTTAGCAACTTATATGCGTTACCTTCCAAGGATTTAGCATAGTGAAAATTTAAAAGGGTGCATATCTCTTCAGGATTTAGCAACTTATGTGCGTTACTTTCTGAGGATTTAGCAAAAATAAAAGTAAACATGTGTGTCCCTTCAGGATTTAGCAACTAATGTGCGTTACCTTCCGAGGATTTAGCAAAAATAAAAGTGAAAATGTGTGTCTCTTCAGGATTTAGAAATTTATGTGCGTTACCTCCTGAGGATTTAGCATGTTGCAAAATGTAAATTAATGTAAACTATAGTACAAGGGAGACCCTATATATGTCCCCTCCTTATCATGACTACCCACTAGGCAGGATAAGGAAGAGAAAAGAGGATACCTACTTCACAAGGTAAGGAGATATCCAGCTTAACAACAATGTATACCATATTCTTAGTGAAGATCCTTGACCATTACATCCAAGAACATAGATAATCATGAAATGGATATGTCACTTATGGAAAAAGGATCCTCAAAAAGGAAGAGATCTAATCAACAAGACCCTCACCATAAAGGAATGCTTAGGATAAAATATCATCTTCTAAAGAAAAGAGGGAACAAAGATTCAATCATCAAGCCCCCTGTAATCAAGAGGAAGAGGAATCTTAGGATGAAGGCATCAAAATCTAACCCAAAGCAAGAGCAAGAGTTTATAAAGACCATAATTTGAAAAATAAAGAAGAGGTGATGACCTAGGACAATCACCTCTTACATAAGAGGGTAGCTATAGTTAAAACATACATCTTTATAAGGAAATAATGTTATATGATAAACAAATACCACTATGCTAAGGAAAGTAAATCCTTAGATAGAGGAAGGAGGAAAATACCTTTCCCTCCAGGTGTGTATGCAAGGGATATATCAAATTATACCAAGAGATTTTATTGAAAAGAGATATCTTTACAAAAAAAATGTCCTAGAAAAGATATCATGAGTGATTATAAATATTTATAGGGATAAAATATAAAAAGAATAACCAATTAAACTCAAAACAAAATACATGCCAAGAGAAAAAAATGGATCCTAGAAGACTAGAATAAAATACCTCTTGCCCCGCAGTGAAGAGACAAGAAGAAAGATGCAATCTAACTTGTAGAGGAGCGAGGGGAATGCCCTATATCAAAATTATGAAGAAATTGTAATACTGCATGGGAATGAGATATAATTCCCAAGGCAGCTCTTTCTCTAACATATAGCTTGAAATGCACACAATCAACAAGTGTTTATTACTATAATGAAAAGGACATTTATATTTAGAGAGAGCATTTCTTGGAATAGGTTTAAAGATTTCTTTCTTGGAATTCACTAACTGGACATACACTTTCTTAGCCACATCTTGAGAAGTATCATGGTGATCTAAAGAAGGTGTTGGAAGAAGAACATGAAGAGGATGATGAAGGTTAAGGTCAAACACCCTGGTTGGAGGAGCTGGAAAACCTATACCATGAATATCTTGTTTAGGAGATGAATGAATCGGGTTTTTAATGCCTTGTTCATTGATACCAAGCCCTAAACCTTTATAACCTTGTTTATCCACCATAGTATATCTGGTAGTGTACCTATGTTTCAAAGCTTCAATAGGAGGAGATTGATTATGGTGTTCATGGGAAAATGTTGTGTATGGTGGAATGATAGGATTAGAAGAGGTTTCCTTGTTTTTCCCTTTATCATCATCATGGATTGGATAGGGAGGTGAAAGTAAATGAAAGAATTCTCGAACATCATTATCATGGATCCTAGCTTGAGCCCCATCATAAGTGTAAAAAGAACTAGGGATTGAAGGTGGAGAAATAGGAATATTTGGAATTGTATTAGAATTGATAGTATTAGGGTTAGGAAGATTAGGAACTAGATTAGGCATGATAGGAGTAGGAATATTAGGAGGTGAGGTATCATCTACCCAATTCTTCACATAATCCAAAAGAGTAACAAGTCCACTACACAAATCTTTTATGAAATTTTTGAAAGTAGGAAGACTAGTATTGG
Source organism: Thuja plicata (assembly GCA_018584345.1). NCBI lineage: Eukaryota > Viridiplantae > Streptophyta > Pinopsida > Cupressales > Cupressaceae > Thuja > Thuja plicata. Next base: position 244,109 of record MU225675.1, read on the forward strand.
TTAATCTCAAAATAGCATAAGCAAGTGAAATATGAAGATTAACAAACATGATGAAATGGATGATACTCTCATAGACATAATAGGTACTATAAAGAGATGCTAAAAGAATCATGATAAGAAAAATAGCTATACACCAAAAAATCTTCATAATGAATGAGATGCAAGAAGTGTTGTGTGTGTGTGTGTGTGTGTATGTGTGTGTGTGTGTGTGTGTGTGTGTGTGTGTGTATGCAAGATCATAAAAGAAAATTTAATATGTATGCAAGAGCTAATGTGAGAGGCAAAGCATCTAACACCAACAAGAAAGAGTTGTCTATCGCGGGTTCACCAAAATGTAAAGTATAAAATTTGATTATTATTAGCTGTTGTATTTCCTTAACCTTTACATTTAATTTTTTATTTTATGTATGTTGTGTGTTGGATTATTATGATTGATTATATAGGGGGAAGGAAGATAAGATGTTCCTCTTTTATCCCCAAATGCACAAATGAAGGATCCAAGTTGATTAACCCAAAATAAGGATCAATACACAAATGAATCAACCATTTGGAAATGAGAGTAAGGAAGGAGATCTTAAATTTTGTTTTATGATTAAGGTGATATGATATATAACAGTAATTGAAAAGGATGAGAGGAAGTACCAACTTTAAAGGATTACAGATCTGAAGAATGTTTTTTTCTAAGGTTTGTACTCTATTTCTAGAAAATTTGAAGTATGATCTGAAACCGGAACACAGAGACGAACAAAACCCAGAAATATTTTTTTGATCTGACACCGTCTTATGAAAAAAGTCAACCTTGACCCACAAATGTCACCCCTAACCCAATAATCTTGACCCTGACCTGCACAAGTCCAACAAAAAATATGTTCATAGATCCTGATAGTTCTCTAAAAAGGGTATCCATATCTGAGTTTAAATCCACAATCCCGCACCTGTACCTACAAGAAAAAGAGATTTGTTTGTTGGGAGGAGGGGTTTTCCTTAGTCAAACTCTGATTTAGGAATTAACCTTGAAATCAATAAAGTATAGAATGCTAGCAAGTAGTAGAATTGAATCTAACAATGAAGCTATGATATTCAATAGATATGCCAATGTAATTCAAATGTAAGCAACTATGTAAATATGAAAGCTTGGACTCAATAGAAACCATAAACCTCCATGATTGTATGCTTGGAATCCACCTTGAAGAGAATGAATGATTATTTGAGGATGCACAAAGGATCTTGAAGGAAGATCACACCATCATGATGGCTAGATCTAGGGTTTGAAGGATGAATCTTGCATGTTGGAACCAAATCCCTTCAAAAGGCTTGAAAGCTTGAATCCTTGATCTTCAATAGAGGAATTGAATGCTTGAGAGGAAGACTTGAACACCTTGAAAGCTTGGAAACATGTAGAAAAATGGATGCTTGAACCTTTTGCTTCTTGACAAAATCTTGGTTTAGAACTTTTTGCACTTAGAAGACTTAGAGAAAATGAGAGAGAAAGGCTTCCTTTTATATGAAACTAGGGCACAATCTTCTAGAGAGGCTGACATAGGAGAATTAAATTCCAATTAGACCCATGCCCCTAAAAGAGGACCTATATTAAATACAATTTAGGATTTTCCACTTCGGAACCCAAAACAGCCAACCTAGAAGCGGGAAAAATAAATTTTTGATGACCTCCGGAAGCTGACAAGCTTCAAGATTTGGAAGGGGAACCCAGGTCAAGGTCGAGGTCGACCTTGAACTAGGTTAATTTCAAGGTTTACCTTAACCTAGGGGGTCAAAACCCCTGGAAAATGTGCCAGGTGGGATAGAAGGTGCCCGAAGAGGCCCAATCAAGGTCCTAAACAGGCACAGAAGCAAGAGATGATACAGAAATGAGGGGATAGTATGATGGTGGTCAAAAAAATCCCCTAAGGAGTGCTAAACATTCTTAACATGGAAGTGCTTCCATTTTAAGATGATACAACATGTATTAATGGTTGTCTAATCTTGTAGGCTGCAGACTACCCAACAAATAATTTTTAAAGTAACAAATCCTCCCGGAAGTCTGGAACTCCTAACCACTTCCACCCGAGCGGCCACCAAGAAAAGGACAGAGAAAATGCTAGAGAAAATCCCATTAACATCCAAATACCTAAAGGATGGCATCGTTGTGGGATCCAAGGTCGATTCCAAACTTCAAAATATTACCGACATAGAGGTCGAATCATGGGCCAAACTACAGGGCCTTGTTCAGGTAATGTATCAACAATGATCTGCTGGGGATAACATGGAAAATAATGTGGCCACCTCCAACATCATTAAGGCTTCCTATTTCCCCTACTTAGTGTAGGCACCAGAGCTGATTCTCTCCCTGGTGAAACACTACAACACACCCACCTGGGTGGTTTTGCTTGCTACTTCCCTTCCATTGAATTACTCGACGCCCATAGTAACTTTTGACACTGCCACTTTTGCTTCAGGACTGACGATCCCATTTAAGATAGCTACTATCATCTCTCAGGCCACATTATTGCAGTAGTTTGACAAAGTTCAATAGCTTTCCTGGCAGCATCTCAATTCCCACTGGTTGAAGTCCCCAAGGAAGGACTATAAGAAAATGAATTTGGACATCCCCCGTGGAGATTTCAAGGAATGTACACATGCGGGGATCATCTTTTATGCAAGATCTTTGGGGAACCCCATGCCAGGGAATTTTCAGCATGGATGTATTATTTTCTATACTGCATCACCACCCACAGATAGAACTTTGACTGGGCAACTATTATTGCCAACCATGTGGATTTCCAGATGAACAACATCAGTCGGACATCAAAGTTCCACGTGACTTTGTATGTATTATGGGCACTGGAAAAACAGAGACCTACACTCTAGGGTTTTCTTATAGTGGGCGTCCTTGGGACTGGGCCTAGCCAAAGTGTGCCTTGGGATCATTTTTTCCAAATTCAATGGGAAACCAGCTTCCCCAATTTTTTTTGGGTAAATAACACCTTCATTTACCACAACATTTTGATACTTACTCGGGATTCTGGGTACTACCTGTCCAAGGAAGAAATGATCTTGGTGAGTTCTTACAACCATTACTTCATTCAATTTCATCAACATTCTTACATTCGGGTGACCAAGTTTTGTGACAAGCCCTACCTACTCCCCAAGCATTGTGGGGATAGGATTATGTTGATGGAGTTTTGCAGGAAAATCCTGGAACTTCATGCATTCTATGGAGTGAAGAAAGTTACCTCCATCCCATTCTTGATCATTTGTGGGAACTATTCTTGTAGCCTTTCAGGGGCCAAACAGGCTGATAATGAGTTGAAAAGTTTGGGATTGGTCGAGTTTTACCTGGAAAGGAATAATTTTGACCCACTCAGAAAGATAAACACAACACTGCCCCGGGCGTCCACACCCCATGAACCTCACTTGGAGGATTTTTGGGGAGATTTCCAAGATGATTTTGATGTCCAGGGCCAGAAGTATGAGAGGATGACCAAAGAGATGATGAAGAGCCTCGACCTTCAGACCTTTCTAAAGGATTTTTTAGATAGTGGACCCTTGGAGTACCCGTCATACAAGTCATAGGGGATCAATAAGATGGATCTCCCTCTAGTGGATTGGGACACTCCGGAGATTTTGACAATTGAAGATGTCACCCATGGCATCGTACAGCATAGCCACGATTATTTTGCACAAATGTGCAAGAAAAGAACCCGCCAGGGTCCAATTTTGTGGGGGTCCACTTCAGCCTCCCGAGAAACCGGGCTGAGAAAAGATAAGGGGAAAGCTAAAGAGAGTGCCCCGGCCCAGGTTCCACCCCTGGCTCCACTCCCTATTCTAGAAAAACTTCACACTCAGATTGATGCATCCCATTAGTTGAGTGAAATAGTGAGCGCACAGCTTTCTCTTAGCCTTCCAGTTACTCCGGTAAAATCTTCCCTTCCCTCAGGCTCACCTTCACTTGCAGCATTAATGATTTGGGTGGTGAACATAGAGGATGAGAATGCAGCTATCATGGATGTTGGGGTCCCACTACAAACAAGAAGAAAGAAGCCAAGGGTGGATAACCCTTCACCAAGCACACTATTAGGTTTCGAGATGCCAGACATTCCCCAGGTGGAACTTATCCCTTCTCCCAAATTAGAGGATCCTTTGGTGGCCTCCCCTCCCCATGATGATTTTGATAACCTCCTCAAGCTGGAAGACTTGTTGAACTTGTAGGCCGATGTGGAGAAGGCGGTAGAGGAAATCGATGCACAAGAAGAGGTAGCCCCAAAAAAAAAGTTCCGAGAGTAGGAACAAGAATAGGCACAAGAAAATCCACAAGATGTGGAAGAAACACTGGTCGTGGGGATCGGATAGAACCAAGGCAAACACAAGATGAGCATCCAACAATGGCTGGGGAAACCGGACCCTCGGGAACAACTGTACCCTAGGTCATCACACTCTAGACACCTCTAGTTACTTTGGGTGACCCGTTACCCTAAAATGTGACATTTGGCAAAGTGGTTTGTGTGGCCCAATAGTCAAATCTAGGCTAGACACCTTTGGCCCCTCTAGAAAATGTGCCCCCAGAGGAGAATGTCCCGGCGGAGAACGCCGAAGTGGAACAGCAGTAGCAAGATGAGGGGGATAACCCCATAAATATGGATACCAAGACCACAAACACTGGAGAATGGGAGAATCCCAGATATACAAATGTGAATGCCACCGAGGTGGAAGATATAGGAAATCCCAGAGAGAAAGAAAAAGAGTTCAAAGTGACTATGGATACTGGGGAAACACCACAGGGCCCCAAAGAAGACCCCAATGCCCAAGCCTTAGTAGAAAGACTGCTTCAGCTGCCACAATAGCTAGTAGAATCTAGTAAAATAAAGGCCCTACCAGCGGTAGGAGCCCCTCTCTCCCTGGCTGAAATGATGGCCCAAAATCCAGAGGCTCACAAGCCCAAGAAGGCCCAAACCCTCCATACCCTTCGGACCGGTCTAGGAGGAAATATCATCGCATTGGTAGTGACACCTCCCCTAGATGTAGAGGAAGCAGTAGTAGGAGTTGCAGAATATACCATTACAAAAGTTCCTCTGGGGAGGACAGACAAGCAAGGGGAATTAGATTTATTAAACAAGGTAACTGGGAAATTCAAGCCTGATAGAAAAAGGAGGCACAAAAGTTGAAGGAGGAAAAGGAAAAGAATGTAAATCTCCTTGGGCTTCTTGCAGAACTAATGCAGCCATTAATCATGATCCATCTGGAAGCCTCCACATCTGAAACACCGCTCCCATAGGGTGACATTGATACTCTAAGGGCCATGAAGAAGAAAGCACAAGCTATAAATGGGTGGGTCACTGAGCAAATCACATTCGTAAGGTAGTTCCTGGCAGTGACACTGTCAGACCTCTATCAGGCCAGTAACATCTTGGGCCAGGTGAATGGCATCATCTCCCTATGGGAGGCAGAAATGGAAAAGTATGAGGAATGGAGGTTCAAACTAGAAGAAATAATGAACTTCAGAGAGGAAGTCATCACAGAAGTAGGTATTTTGGGAGATGAACCCTTTGGGTTCCTCCAGGTCCAACACTCCAGACTTGGTCTCAAAATCAAGACAAGCAAGCAACTGGTAGCAGCCCTTAAGGATAGAATCCCAGAAGTTTGGAATTCTTTGAATTCATATATGACATTTGTAACAAGGGTTTCGCAAGTCGATCCCTTCACCACCGGGACATGTGCTCTAGAGGATTTTGTATTTAGCAAATTTGATGATTTGATGGAGTCATGGTACTGGTCCTCTAGGGATTTTGATGAAGGTAAAATGTCGCGCCTAACCAAAATGATGCTCTGGGCCTACGATGCAGCGAAGGTATCTGCAAAATTCAAGGAGGGGGTCAGTGATGTTGATGAGCAATTCAGGGTTGTCAATGACCGCTAGGACTGCATCAAAGAGGTGGATGAGGAAGGAATCATCTAGATTTTTGAGGCCTTTAAAAAGAGAAAGGAACAATAAAATTATCCGGTCTCTCGAGATTTATGCCAACAGGGTGAGCTTTTGCAAATTCATTATTATTTGAGCGTAAGCTCCCAGACTCTGGAATTATGGGTCTAGATTTTTGTATTCATTCACAGTGATCTACGTCGAGGTTCCCCAGAGCTGACCGATCATTTTCAGCAATTAATAAGGGTCATAATGTAGATGATCTAGATAAGATATGTCAGGTGGAAGAGATGGTTCTGACAGATGACTCCCCCAAGACATCGCTCTCGCATTAACTACCTGGTGTACATCAAAGACAGGGAGCCGCAATCTACATTTATGAGGCATGTAGCCTAGGTTCTCAGGACAATTAGATTTCTTCCATAAGTACCTTGGCACTCTTATCTAGGCCGATTCTTCTATATTTCTCCTCTTATCTTCTTCTTCTATCTTGTCATACCTCTACACATTTAGAGGTGATTGTAAGTGGCACAGTTAGTATCAACCATAGATAATGTATTATATTTGGCAAGTGTACAGTTAGATTAGGTTAAGTTTTAGGTCAAACTTTGTGTACAAATAAGAAGTCCAGCACCATACCAAGGGTCAAAGAAATTGATGATTTTGCAGTCCAGCAGTAATAGAAGCATAGCATTTTACTTTCAATTGTTTTCAGGAGCTCAATGCTTAGTTGTTCTCAGTAGCTTAGAATTCTCCCTTGGAGCCATGAATGTACTCACCAGTGATGTTGGAACCATTTGAGTTAATGAAGAAGGAAGGACATCTTGTGGCTATATGTTATGTGTTGTTCTGATTTTCAAAGTAGCAATATCTTTTGTGTTGTATTTTTTCTCATGTCCCTTGCTCTAGTATTTTGCATTTAGTTAATGTTCCATCTCTATTTTCTATTGAATACATGTGAATTTCTGGTTCTGTGTGTATTCGATATTTAGTTTTGGTTTTCTGGTATTGGAGCATTGTTGATGTTTGAACATATATTGTGCAACTATGAGTAGAAATATATCTTAACTCTGATATATCTTTGGAAATTTCCTTATTAAGTCTAAATTCTTGTAGGAAACCCCATCCCTTTTGAAATCCCTAAGAAGATGAGTAAAAACCAGCTATCCCCTCGCACAACAATCACCTACCCAACTTAGCTCCCCCACACCGTCGAGACCCAACTACCAGGTGCTTAGAGGCTACAAGAATTCATTCTCCAGTAAACATCTTCAGGTGGAGTTGGTCAGTACCTCGGTACCCGGTGACAACTTACCTTTGTTGGTGGAGCCGGTCACAAAGTCTCGTCAATAGGTTAAAAACACACAATTAAGTGAGACCTTGTTAGAGGATTTATCACTAACAGTTTATCACTTGACCTAGCATTCACTATGTTGTTAACATGAAAAACTTTTGATACTCCTTGGGATGTATCTCAATATATAAAGGATGATTAGATCCTACTCTATTAAGAGATTTTCTGACTCAATGGTTAAACTAAATCAGTATATGATATGTTCATAAATATAACTTAATATTGCATATTTTCAGATCTATTGTAAGCTCATAATACCTTTCTGATCAATGTTTCTCTTTTGTTCCTTTGCTCCACTTCTTTCTTCTTGGAGAATGTTGTTTCTTCTATGTTGCTCGGTGTCTGCAGAAAAATTTAGCTTTGTTCTTCAGCTTGTATGATCATATCTGTATGAAGACTTCTATCTTCACCAGAATTCTCTTTAGCATTCCTCTTTTTTCTTCCCCCATTTCTTATGAATTACTTGTATCTTTATATAGACATGATTTCACTGTTTCTTTTCCTTCTTGTTTTCTTCATTGATCATTTCTTGATCTATAAAGCTCACCATGCTTGCTTTAGTTTTAATCCGCAAATATATCATTATTTTATGGAATAAAACATGCTTTAAATCTCCTTCTTATCTTTAGCTTTTAACTGATCGATGAAAAATAAATAAACAATCAGTTAACTCCATCTTTAGCTCCTTCCAGCTAAGTTGTTTTGTCATTTTCCTAACATCAATTCTCGTCAGTCAACACTTTAGTTGTGCTCGATGACTACTGTAGATATCTCAGGCATCAACTTTAGTTCTATTCGGTGACAACTATAGTTAGATCAGTAATGCTTTCTCAGTTATCACTTTCTTAGGTAACATTGTCCGTTGGGTAACACTATGAACTTCTGTGCTTGGGGTTCACTATCCCTCGGGGTTTACTATCACTCAGTGTACATGATTACCGACAAAAAAAACTTTGTCTCTTCAGATATTTAAGTGTTGTGAAAATATGAATATGAGCAATCATACCATATCAAGTTAACATCAATGACGATATAATTCATTAACTAATTTAATGTCTTGCATTAACTTACTAGAGCTTGGTGATCATCAACTTGTCATCTTCAAACATTCAATCAGTTATAGTTCATCAATCTCTCCCTTTGGCATTGATGGAAACATACTACATACTACTAATACATTATGAAATATATTAGTTGTAGTTCATCAATCTCTACCAAACTTATTTTTCTATAACCAATACAAATGTCTGACTCTCGTTAAGCTCTTCTAGCTTAGATTTGATTCTTGCAGAGTACTTTTTTCATTCTGTATTCCCTTTACTGGATAGATGTAGCAACTTCTGATTCTGTGTCTCCCTTTGTTGTAGAATCTCTTCTCCCTTTTCTGAATAGATATGCAATGTTAACTTTTCCAATTCTCTCCCTTAGATGGATGTTTGTTTGAATCTTTCTCTAATGTTTTCTCTCCCTTTGATTTTTCCTCTCCATGATGGATAGTTCTTTTATCTTTGACAACTTTCTCTTTGACAGCAATATATTTCATTGAATACTTCTCTCAATATTTAGTACATCTCTCCATAAGTACATCTCTCCCTTTGACAGCAATGCCAAAATCTTTTCTCTTTTTTTAATATATTCCTTGAATTTCCTTTCCATCAGTAATACAATAACTCTGGTGTTTGGTGTAGATAAGTACCTTGATGTGTACTCGTGTATCTTTGCAGTCCATCTCTTTGCTTGCATCAACATGAATGATCTTCTGATTATGTGTAGGTTGATGCAGCCTCAAATTCATCTTAGTGATCAGTAGACAAGGGTCGGACCCTTAGTCTCTTTCTCAGGTACTCAAATGTATCTTTAGGCAATGGCTTTGTGAATATGTCTACTAATTGTTCCTTTGATTGAACATATTCTAGTGTCACCTCTTTCTCTTGCATTTGTTCTCTTAAGTAATGATACTTGATAGCAATATGCTTTGTCTTAGCATGCATGATAGGGTTCTGTAAAATGTTGATAGCACTTGTATTATCACAATAGATAATCACTGGTTCAATAATTTTCATATTCATACCTTCCAGTAATTGCTGGATCCATGCAATGTTAGAGCATTTTGCAACAGCAGCATCTGTATAGACTTGAAGCTCAAATTTTCCTTCTCTTTTATACCACAGACCATAGTCTTCGTTATTCTTTAAATATATAAGAATTCTTTTGACAGAAATCATGTATGATTCCTGGGGATTAGCAGAGAATCTTGCAACTATTCCAACTGCATGTGCTATATATGGTCTAGTATGTACAACATACATTAGCTTGCCAATCATTGATCTATATAAGGTCTAATTTACCTCGGTTGACTTGTCTTCCTTTGTCAGCTTGCATCTGGTTTCCATAGGTGTTCCAACTGGTTTGGAATCCTCCATCTTGAATATCTTCAGCACTTCCTTGATGTACTTGGATTGTGTGAAATAGATGCCTGCATCCTTTTGAAGAATTTCTAGACCAAGAAAGAATTTGATCTCCCCAAACATTTACATCTCAAACTCTTTTCTCATTTCACTAGCAAATGATTTTCATAACATATCATTACCTCCAAATATGATATCATCAAAAAATATTTCAACAATCAAAATATTGTTATCGGTATCTTCTTTCAAATACAGATTACTGTTTTCACTTATTCTTACAAATCCAATACTTATGAGATAAGAGTGAATTCTTTCATACCATGCTCTTGGTGCGTGTTTCAATCCATACAAGGCTTTGTGTAGTCTACAAACCATGTTTCTTTTGCTAGGCTCAAAAAACCCTTCTGGTTGTTCAATGTATACCTCTTCTTCTAGTATTCCATTTAAGAATGCATATTTGACATCATTTGGTATACCTTGAATCCTTTGAATGCAGCATAAGCAAGTAGAATTCTTACTCCTAGTTTAGAAATGGGTGCAAAGGTTTCTTCATAGTCAATACCTTCTTCTTGTGCATACCCCTTACATACTAATCTTGCTTTTTTCCTTGTGACTTCTCCATTCTCATTCAGTTTGTTTCTGAATATCCATTTGGTACCAATGACATACTTGTCATCTGTTCTAGGTACTAATGTCCATGTTCTATTCTTCTCAATCTACTGAATCTCTTCATTCATATCACTGATAGATTTAGGCTCAAAATCACAAATTAAACATCTAGTGTTCAGTGACTTACTTCTTGTTCTCATTCTAGCCTTTTTGTCTCCTATGAGATGGTTCTGTGGATGGTGTCTTCTGACATACTCTGCAATTACCATTTTAGCTCTTTGTTCATCATCTTGACCTTTATTTTGATCTTCATCGCTCGGTATATCATTGTAAGCAATTTCCTGATTTTTGGTGTTTGCAGCCTGATGCTAAAGTGCATTATTCTATCTCTCAAGAGCGATACACTATTGCTAGAGCAGAGTGTTAGGTTCTTCACTATAGACAAACTTGTTATAGTCTTTTGGTTCCTTTATGCTTTCCTCATCATTTTTCTCAGCAAATTCATCTACTTTGACATTTGAACTTTCAATAATTTTGTTAGAGGATTTGTTAAGACATTTATAAGCCTTTCTTTGGGTAGAATAACCTAGAAATATTCCTTCTTCACCTTTGGAGTCAAGCTCTCCATTTCTATCATCTTTCAAAATATAACATTGACTTCCAAAAATTTTGAAGTAACTTACATTGGGTGTGTATCCATACCATAGCTCATAAGGTGTCTTATTGGTGTGTTTCTTCAATTGAAATCCATTTAATGTGTAGACAGTAGTACTGAAAGCTTCTCTCCATCATGTTTGTGTGATACCTTTCTCAATCATTAGTGCTTTGGAACAATCAACATTGGATCTATTCCTTCTTTCAGCAATCTCATTTTGTTGTGGTGTTCTCGGTGCAGAAACCTATCTTTGAATTCCATGCTCATTACAAAAGTTAGTGAATTCATTAGAAATAAATTCTCCTCCTCTATCTGACCTTAAACACTTTAGTTTGTTTCCACTTTGTTTTTCCACTATAGCTTTATACCATTTAAACATCTTAAATCCTTCTGATTTTTCTTTCAAGAACATAACAGTCATCATTCTAGAATAATCATCAACAAAGAGAATGAAGTATCTATCACCATAGTAGCTCTTTGTTCTCTTTGGTCCACATAGGTCAGTATGGACTAATTCTAGAATAGCATTAGATGTGTAGGTTTTTCTCTTGAAACTAGACTTTTTTATTTTACCTTTTTGACATTTCTTACACATGACATGGTCGGGCTTTGAAATGCTTGGTAAGCCTCTTAATTTCCTTTTATTGCTTATCCTAACCATGTTGTTGAAATTTGCATGACATAACCTTTTATGCCACAACCATATGTCTTCGTTTCTAGCCATTAAAAAGTGGTGTTAATATCATCAAGATTGAATAGGTTACCTTTTATTTATTCACCAGTTCCAATCAACCTTCCTGATTCATTAAAGGTCTTTGCATTTTTGTTCTCAAATGCAACTCGGTGACCTGTGTTATTCAGTTGTGAAACACTCAATAGGTTATAGTTAAGTCCTTTTACCCAATATGCATTTTCACATTTGATCAGATTATTCAACATTATGGTTCCTTTACCTTCAACCAGACAAGGTGAGTCATTACCCATTCTTACTGATCCACCATTATAATATTCAAAAGTTTCAAACTTTCCTTATCTCAAGTCATGTGGTGAGTACATCCACTATCAATAATCCAGACATAATTTTTACTAACCTTAGATATGAGTGCAATTTCTACATACCTTTCTTATTCGTCGGAATCATCCTTCATAGAAACAAATACCACCTAAATATCTTCATCAGATTTGGTGTCAGTATTTCCATCTTTGTTCTCAGCCAAGTAAAAATCTTTCTTCCCTTTGTCCTTGTAGTCTCAGTTATCTCTTATGTCATATTGTCAATTTCTTCAGTAATCTCGGTCATCACCTCTGTCAAACTTATTTTCATAAGTTCTGTCATTACTTTTGTCATCTTTTCTTTTGTTAGGACATCTAGCAGTAAAGCGCCCAATCTCTTTACAATTAAAACATACAAGTGGTAATTTACCTTTGTATCTACCTTTCCCTCTCTGCAATCTTCTAGTCATTAGTGCTTCAATCTCATCAAGCTCTTGGTCATCACTATCACTTTCACTATCATTTCTCATAGTGTGTTTATGACTTGATTTACTTATTTTCAAAGAATATTTGAATACAGACTCAATAGTTGGTAAGACTCTATTGTCAAAGTTATTCATCTCAAATGAAATAAGTCTACTAATTAAACTATCTAGAGTAACATTGTTGTTTTCTACTGCTCTCATTTCTTGTATAGCAGATACTCTAATAGCATAAATAGGCAATAAGGTTCTAAGAATTTTACTTACCATTTTTTCTTCTTCAAGTACACCTCCTACTCCTTAGATATCATTAACAACCTCTTTGATTCTTCTACTATATTTAGTGATGTTTTCTCCTTCTTTCATTCTTAGGTCATCAAACTTTCCTCTTAGGATTTCAGCTTTAGCCCTTAGCACATTTGTATCTCTTCCATGTACTAGCTTCAATTTGTCCCAAATTTTCTTTGCAGTTGTGCATGATTTGACATCTTCAAATTTAGCATCGGAGAGTGAGGAAGCAAGTTCTATCATCATAGAGTTGTGTTCATGTTTCTCTCTTAATTGATCAATTATCAGAGGTCCAGTAGGTAACACATATTCAGTACTTAAATACTGTGTGACATCATTTCCAATACCTGATGGGTAGAATCTTATCCTTCTTTACCATGATGCAAATTTATCCTTGTTCAACTTGGGCACATCCGTTTTTCTCATCTTGTGATCTTTAGCTTAGGTAGTTAAACCTTCCTTTCAAGCACACAAGCTCGGATACCGATTGTTAGAATAACTGAGAGGGGGGTGAATCAGTGGCCTCAAAAATAAATCCAATAATTCAATCCAAAACTTTATACCACACATATAAAATATCTAGTTATCTTTAGTCCTACAAGATGTATGCCTTTAAATAATATTATCAAATAACTACTGCTCGGAGTTCACTGTTATCCTTTTTCTTAAGCTTTACCAAATAGTAGTCTTGCCTTTACCGAAATACAATAAATAACTTAGTGTTTTACATCAATCCTATTTTAGTAATGTGTAAAGAAAAACATTAAAGCAATGAACCATATACACATTTGACAGATGGATTTTTAACGTGGAAACCCTGTTAAGGGAAAAACCACTTGGGACTGGTAACCCAAAATTTTCACTCTTCTGAAGTGAGCTCGGTGAAGAGACAACCATGTTAAAGGTTACAAAGACATTTCTAAGTGCAACCTTGTTAGAGGATTTACCACTAATAGTTTATCACTTGACCTAGCATTCACTATTTTTTCAACAAGAAAACCTTTTGATATTCCTTGAGATGTATCTCAATATATAAAGGATGATTAGATCCTACTTTGTTAAGAGATTTTTTGAATCAATGGTTAAACTGAATCAATATATGATTTGTTCATAAATACAATTTAATTTTGTAGATGTTCAGATCTATTGTAAGAACATAATACCTTTCGGATCAATGTTTCTCTCTTGTTCCTTTGTTCCACTTCTCTCTGCTCGGTGAATGTTGTTGATTCTTTGTTGCTCGGTGTCTGCTGAAAAATTTAGCTTTGTTCTTCAGCTTGTGTGAGCAGGTCTATATGAAGACTTCTATCTTCACCATAATTCTCTTCAGCATTCCTCTTTTTCTTCGCCTATTTCTTATGAATTACTTGTCTCTTTATATAGACATGATTTCATTGTTTCTTGTCCTTCTTGTTTTCTTTGTTGATCACTTCTTGATCTGTAAATCTCACCATGCTTGCTTTAGATTTAATCCATAAATCTCTCCTTTTTTTATGGAATAAAACATGCTTTAAATATCCTTCTTATCTTTAGCTTTTAATTGATCGATGAAAACAAAATAAACAATTAGTTAACTCCATCTTTAGCTCCTTCCAGCTAAGTTATTTTTTCATTTTCCTAACTTTAGTTCTTGTCGGTCAACACTTTAGTTGTGCTCAGTGACTACTGCAGATAGCTCTGGCATCAACTTCAATTCTGTTCGGTGACAATTGTAGTTAGCTCGGTAATGCTTGCTTGGGTATCACTTGCTCGGGTAACACTGTGAACTTTTGTGCTCGGGGTTCACTGTCCCTCGAGGTTTACTGTCACTTGGTGTACATGATTACCGATGAAAAAAACTTTGTCTCTTCATATCTTTAAGTGTTGTGACAATATGAATATGAGCAATCATACATATCAAGTTGACATCAATGAAAATACAATTCATTAACTAATTTAATGTCTTGCATTAACTTTTTGTGGCTCGGTGATCATCAACTTGTCATCTTCAAACATTCAATCAGTTATAGTTCATCATATGACATTCAGTTAAGGTCGCTTGTGTTTTGGTTTTGATCACAGAGAGTTAGAGTATTTTGAAAACATGCAAAGACAGTGAAATATATCATTTGAACAATCGCGATGATTGAGGGAGTATGAGATAGAACCCAAACATTCTGAGTTGGATTGTTATTGTGACTTACCTATACTATGGTAGTACAAGATAGTTGACATTGTATTTACTTTTTGTATAAGTATTATTCTATTTTGTATTGTATTTGAGAGCTTACTAGATGATGTAACACACACACACACACATCTATATATATATATATATATATATAAAGAACATTTTGTAAAGCAAAAGATGTGAAAGAGATGTTAGAGATGATTGATGGCAGATGTGAGATCAGAGGTTGGTAGATATTATTTGGAGCTACAACTGGAACTATCTAAGAATTGGAGATGCTTGTTTTTGTTCATTACTGAGAACACTTTGTAACAGAAGTATTGGTTGTAAGAGTTGTAAGCTCAATGTACCCCTAACAGGATGTTGTATACCTTTAACAGGGTTGATATTCCTTTAACAAGGAAATGTACTATGTAATACTCAGCTCCTAATAGGGCTAGGTCTCCTAAAAGGGATATTATACTTTAGTGCATGCTTGTGCTTACCATCCCCACTAGGTTTTCCCTTGGCCAAGGTTTCCTCGACAACAAATAATGGTGTAATGAGTTGTGTGTTATTTTCCTATGTTCTTTTCATTTCAGCAATCTTATGATTTATTTAGAATTGGTTTAATTTTAATTTAAATTGATGTAATACTGATTCACCCCCCCCCCCCCCNTTCCCCCCCCCCCCCCCCTCTCAGTATTACTTAATCCTAACACTCTCCTGTTCATAAATATTAGAAATGTCCTCACAATGGAAAAATTGTGACTGTTAACCACAACCTCTATCAGCCTCCCAATACACCATTTTTCCTTCCTTTCTTGCATTTTTCATTCCTACTTTGCATAGTCATCATTCAAATCCATAGCAAAGGAATATGTGCATCCTCTTAGTGCTTGGGCCTCGTCAAGCCTAGTGGATCAATCTTCCTTTTGATGTGATGAAAGAAGATAGGTATGAGCTTCCTAGTTTGATTATCCATCCTAGTGAATTCCCATAAACACCCCTATTTTTGTTCATCATAGCTAGTATGGTCATGCCCTTTCTTTTATCTCTCTTCATGTGCATGTTTCTTTATCTTGGTTTTAGAATGATAAGAACCTAAGTCACTTGGGGGATTGTTGTCTTCCTTATCACATTTATCTTGATAAGATTTATTTTCTATACTTTGATCTACTTTACCAAGAGTATGAAATAGGTTCATACTCCCACTAAAGTTGGTCATATATGTAGTGTCTTAAATTGTATCCCTATACAATTATATTCTTTAGTTACACCTTAGGTATTTTGGTTTTTATTGCTTCCATGCATGTTGTGCTTGATCTAATCTTAATTTCGCACATATCATTTGCATCCCCAAATCAAATTAGACTCTTGACCCAATTTGAGCCTATTTTTGGTGGTCAAGGATGACTACGTGGGTCAAGGAAAAGTTAAGTTTCCCTTTACCTAAGAGTCTCCCTTGACGGGCTGACAAATGGCCCCAAGTTTGAACCAGATAATAGTATTTTGATTTTAGCAAGATCTTCAAATCCACGATGGTGTCCTTCAAGTTTTGCACCATGAAATCTCTAGGAGATGTATATCAACAAGGTTACCTCCCTCATTTTGGTAGAAGCATTCAAAATTATAAGCATCTTGGAAACATTCAAGGAGTCATGCAATCAAGGCAATTCATTCAATCATTCAAGCATCAAGGATGGAAGATAGGGAGTAATATGTAGATCTAAGTATTTGTGAAGGCATTCATGATTTTTCTATCCTATATCCAAATTCAAGACACCATCATGGACAACTTTAAACATCTTCATGAGTATTTCAACATCACAAAGGTTTGTGAAGGTAAAAGCATCTTATCAAGTGTTTGCTACATGTCAACACGCCTCATTTTCAAGCATTTTCATTTTGATTTCAAGGTTAATTCTTCAACCCGGGTTTGACTTAGGCAAACCCCTTTCCACAACACTTTTCAAAAATTTCTATGTGCATGAGACATAGGGCACCCATGTGGAAGGAGCTACAGAAAGGTTTGATATTTTGATGGGTGTTTCATCAAAAAGTGCAAGGTTAAAGGCAAGTGGACTCCCCCTAACCTCTTGGTCACCCCTAACCAAACTAGTTGCCTCTAACTTTCTGATTCGGGCTGAAATTCATTTCACAAGTCAATTGTTGTTGCTTCACAGTTTTGGCATCAGAATTGAGCTTTCAATCTGCGGTCATTCTATGCATATAGAAAATCAGTTCTCTCTCCATCTTTCCCTAGATCTTCCTCTTTCCAATTCCGTTTACATAGTCATCTTCCATAATAGTGAAGGATCACTGCATCCACTCAGTACTTGAGCATAGCCATCTTCCTTCTAATGTATGAGAGCATTTAGGTGTGAGCTTCCTAGTTTGTCCATCCATCCTAGTGAACACCCTCATCCCCATTTTCTATCGTTATAGGAATACCTAATGTCACCTCCCATGTTGGTAACTCCTAAGGATGACAAGCCCTTACTTTTATATATGTCAACAAATACTTCAGCATTAGGAGCTCATTTTTAGCACAACATGACCTAGAAGGAAATGAACAAACCATCTATTACATTAGTCATATCCTAGTAGGATATGAGGTCAATTACACCCCTATTGAATGAGTGTGCATTATCATAATTGTTGCCATGCAGAATCTACGACCTTACATGCTTACTCATCAAATAAAGTTCATCATGAAGATAGATCCCCTTAAGTATCTTTTGAACAAAGTAACTCTTATAGGATGACTAACTAAATGGGTCATAATTCTTAGTGAATTTGACATTGAGTGTGTGGAAAAAAAAAGCTATAAAAGGACAATCAGTAGCATATTAGCTTATGAATTCCCCTATAACTAATGATCATCCCCTTATCAAAGAGTTACCTGAAGAGTCAGTACTCGCTATGGAACCTACACGACTATGGACTTTGTATTTTGATGGCTCTTACATACAAAGTGGTTTTGGTGTTCGTATCCTCTTTGTTACACCACAAGGAGATTGTATCACTTAATATTTTATTCGTTGATTTGAAATCTAATGTTGGTATTGTGATAAATACATAATTTTAGTTTCCAATTTGTGTTATTTGATGTATGATCAAAATTATCTATGTACATTCATTATAAACAATTTTCAATTTACTATCTATAGGACTAGTTTGTATCTCTTAGGATCTATGCACTCAAGGGATTGCTAAAACTTGTAATCTTGTCACTTGGAAAATACTATTTTTGGGTCTTGTCCCCCACTTTCAAATATCACATTATTTGTTCTTAAGGAAGATTCTTTGAACTATGACTATTAGCATATTAATTCATATGTCTAGGCATCTCAAATTGATTGTCCAAGATCTTATATGTATAAACAATCTTAGGTATTTGGTGGTCATTAGATAGAATTAGATCATATTAGTATAAAGTCATCAAAGAATTATAATACATTATTTACATAAGTATTGCATCATCACATACATTAATACCAACATGATAAGAGCTTATCTTGTTTTCTTGGTATGACTAATATTGTTTTATTAGTAAAGAGGTTTAACTCATTATCAAGGAAGTTATAAGCCTTCTCTATATGCATAACAAACCTCACTATGCATCTTAGCAAAACTCTTTATTGTAGATAAATAAATGAATGAAAACAAGTAAATCTTGAAAATTATATTGTAAGAAACAAATTAATACAAAGACAAAGTATTTATAAACTAAATTGTTAATATTGATTTATCATAATTTAATTACACTTATCTAGTTCTTATTTTATTATTTCAATATCATGCATAACAATTTTTTCAACTTGAAATAAAATAATTAGAACTCCAATCCTTTTAATTCAACATTTAAATATACTATCTCTAACTATTAATTAATTTATTTCTCACATTTATTACTTCTAATCATTTCAAATCAAAGAGAATAAGAATTAATCGATTAAAATGTGGTTCCAACTTGCACTTCTTTACGAAATTGAGGGCAAATAAAGTGAATGAATGAATTGTATGTAAGTGTAAAGTAACTTGGAAGACAGATAAAGTGGAGTCAAAGTAAAGTAGAGCTAATAAAGTGAAGATAATAATTAATATTCTTGTCATATCATAAAGTAAAAGGTGAAAACAAAATATTCCCGTTAGAACACGATAGACATTGATAAGAAGGTTAAACTATAATTGTGGTTAGACAATCTACCGCGACCATATATTTCTAGGCTACATATAGTTTCTCATTATAGAATTTAAATTGAGCAATTTTTTTCTCTTATGAATTGACATGATTCATTTGACGTAGTTCTCATGATATGTTACTATTCTAGATGAGTAATTTAAACCTTGTATTTTTTTATTTGGTTTACATTTATTATTTGAAATATTATTTTGGTGTTCATTTTAGTTAAATTGAAACTATATTTTTTTAAAAAAAATTACTTTTTATTTTATTATTAGTTTAATTTATAATATGGATTTAGTATAACTATTATTTATTTTATTATTAGTTTAATCTATAATATGGATTTAGTATAACTATTATTATTTTTTGTTATGAAATAAGTATAAATATTTAATTATGATGTAAGGAAGTTTTCAATAATAATCTTAGTTTTAACAAATTTCAAAAGATTTTTATTTAATTTTTTGGATAATGCTTATATCATACTGCTTTGTAAAGCAAGAATTGTTGGATTTCTTTTTCCTTTTTTTCATTTACTGTAGTACTTGTTGACGGGGCTTTTGTGCACGGGTCAACAAAGAGATGGGTTGAGTGTGTTTGCCAACCAACTCTACCTGAAAGAGGGGAAAGAACCAGGGTTCCTATCCTCCCAAGTACTTGGATGTCAGATCATGATGGTGCTGGATTAACATAGTTGGACACGCAATTGTTTGTTCAAGGGGCCTGTTGGTTTGGGAAGGTTCTGAATACTTGGATTCCTCAAAATGAGTGTTAGAGCAAATTATAAATAAACAACAAAAGATACGACAGAGTTAGAAAATAACCAAAAGTTGACTATTGTCATTTCATCATTTCGAATCATTGACTACACCCAAGAACAAAGTAATAAACCAATAACATATATGATCATCAACTAGCATACACCAAGGAAGCAAGATCCATTTCACGCTAGTAATGCTGATAATATTCACTCACAATGAACACTTAAGCATTTCAAGGTAAAGGAAAACATGAAATGAAAATGATACACTTTTACCAATAAACAAATGTGCTCAAGATAGCCAAGTAAGTCATTGTTTTTATTTTATTATAGATAGTGTATACCAGCCATCACTAGTTCACATATATAAACACCATGGGATCATACAGATTCAACTAAAGGAAAGAGTTTAGAAAACTAAAGCTAGTATATTACAACTTATGGTGCCTCAAAATCATCAACTTTACAGACTCTAACTATGGCCCAAAATGATACATTTATAGGGGTTTACCCTTGTACAATTACATGTCCCAAGAAAAGAGAAAGAGAAGGGAACCCAGAGGTTCAAATCTCGAGGACGGGGTGTGTGTGGAAAAGTCTAAACAACAAACTAAAACATAATTCTTACCAAGGGTACAACACAAAAATCTAGAATCCTAAATCCCCTTTGGACTTAAAGAATAAAGAATGAAAGAATGGGAATTGTGGGGGTCAATCACCCTGGGGTGGATGCCTTATACTGCTCAAAATTTTGGATGCACTCGTATATGGACTCCTCATCTGGTCTTTTGACCCATTGCGCTTAAAACTTGACCTCTTTAAGGTTTCCTTTGTTTGGTCTGTATGTCCCTTCATCTTTGTAATGGTCCTCTATGTCTTGTATGTCTCAAGGATTAACGATGTACACTCATCCATGACTTTCTTATCAAAATTGTAGGAAGGGCCAAATCTTTCCTCCATTCGCTCCTCACAACCAACCATCAAAGAATCAAAAATTGTGAATCCCTCTACACTATTTGGGTGGGAGTCTGTCATCAATTTTATCTAGGTGGTGAATAGGGAAGCCTATTTCTGTATTAGTGAAGGGAAATGAACAACCGTCTTCCAGGCGATATCCATTACATCTACCGTGAAGCCAAGCTTCTAAAGACTAATATTTGCAAAACTTACATCCTCCTCACGAATGTCTGCCACCACCAACTCATTTTTGCCAAAGGATCATATCTTCTTCTTGTTCTTCATCTGTCTATTGTGTCTGGCTAAAATCCATTACCTATAATCAAAGAAAAACAATGGTTTACTCGGCTATCTTGAGCACGCTTGTTTATCGATAAAAGTGAATCATTTTCATTTCATGTTGTCCTTTACCCTGGAATGCTTAAGTGTTCGTTGTGTTGAATATTATCGGTGTTTCTAACATGAAATAGATCGTGCTTCCTTAACAAATGGTCAATGATAATATATTTTATTGGTTTATTACTTTGTTGTTGGGTATAGTCGATGATTTGAAATGATGAAATGGTAACATAGCTTTTGGTTATTTTCTAACTTTGTCTTATCTTTTGTTATTTATTTATAATCTTTTCTAACACTCATTTTTTAGGAATCCAAGTATTCGGAACCTTCCCAAACTAACAGGCCCCCTTGAGCAAACAGTCGTGTGGCCAACTAAGTTAATCCAACACTGTTGTGACCCAAGTGCTTGAGAGGATAGGAACCCTAGATCTTTCCCCTCTTTCAGGAAAATTTGGTTGGAAAACACACCCAGTCTATCTCTATGTTGGCCCGTGCACAAAAGCCCCATCAACATTACAGACAATTTCATCCACTTTTAAATGGTTACATTCTTTCATAGCTCCATAGTTGCTATTATCGGAATTGAAGGATCGATGGTAGGTATCAATGGTAGCCCTACTCAAGTGACCTAGAAGTTTGTCCCCAAGGTTTTTACCACGATACATCCCTTGAAACACTCTAAAATATTGATGTTCTTGTTTCTGTATTACAATGATGTTGCAAAAAGGTGTCTCAACCTTGCATTACTCATGTTCAATTTAATTTATTTTTTACACACATTATTTAGTCTTCTAGTGATTTAATCTTCCTCTGGAAAGTTGGCATCTCACTTGGAGGCTTATTGTGTTGGAATTATCCAAGGTGGGAAAGTGTGAATTGATAGTCGTTCACAAGTGAAACAAGGATGAGTACAATAGATGTTTATCATATACAAATGAAAGAGTACAAAATGTGCATAAAAGAATACATAGGCAAGGATGAGGAGGTGAGAATATAGGAGAGAAACTTTGACTATCCCTCCAAAGGTGCAACACTTGTGACCTAACTTCACAAGTGCATTCGCAAGTTTCAGGTATGATTGCACTAGATGTCTCACAAAGTAAGAAAAAAATGTATTAATTCTATGAAGTGAGACAAAAACATGAGAAATCCTCAGTAAACCTAAGCTAGGTGTAAATAGGTAAACCCTACAAGGTTGTCCTAAATAGATGTATAATGACACAATGATTGGGAGAAAACCCTGTGGTAACAAAACTCTTCTCTAAAAGAGAAATGATGCATGAAATAAAATGTACAAGTGAAAGAGAGAATTGATAGAAGGAAAGACTCATGATGACCTACCAAGGATTAATTCTGACGTAAGTAGATGTTCCCCTGTACTTCCCCATATAGGATACAAAAGAGAGGTGGTCATTTGACCCTACTATAAAACATAAAGTAATGAAATCCATGTGAGGAAATGCTTCCTCCCAAAACTAAGATGAGAAGAAAAACCATGCATAATCCCCTCAAGTGTTTGTAGATGCTTGACACTGGATGTTGAAGATGATCCACAATAGTTGAATATTTCTCCCCCTTAGGAAGAAATGTCACCACAAATGTGTGCAAGATGACTTCCCATTTTTTTATAGGAATATGTAGGAAGTTCTATGAATGTCTATAGCTTCTACACATGCTCCAAAGATGAAATGAAGCTCATAGTGGGTGCTCAATATCGCTAAGCCAAAGCTAGATTGTGATAAATACTAATATAATATATCAAATACCATAGAATATTCAGGAACAAGGACCATGGATGTATGATGGTAAATATACTGATGTGAATCTAGTACTATTGCAAATGATGTCAAAATAAATTATGTATGATTAAAATAGGTAAACTAATCAATATCTACGCAATCTTTCATAATAGAATTTGATGTGGGCAAGGCAAGAGCAATATCCAAAGATGGCAATGGTGATGCAACTTCATCAAAGCTAAAATAAAATAGAAGATGAATGTCCTCAATGGTGTTTCCCAAATCAGAAAGGTGGGATTCTATGAAAAGACATTAAATGTTCAGTAAATATGCATCTTAAAGAGGTGGATTTAAAAAGATAATAGAAATATCCTGATGCAAGGAATCAATAGAAATTAAGGATGAGTTCACACTACATTCAGATTTAGCATGAGTTGATGTGGGAGATGAGATCTCAATGTTAGAATGATTTAGAATAACTGAAAGGGGGGGTGAATCAATTATCCACGGTCTATATGTACCAATTGAAATTTAAAACACTTCAACCAACTCAGATCCACTCGGTCTCTATAGCATAAGATCAATAATATAAACTTGCAGTTTACTGTCCTATTGTAATCAACTTGCATAATATAAAACTCTTAATAGTACAACACATCAAATAATATTCACACAAGTATGACACCAAGATTTAATGTGGAAACTCAATATGGGAAAAACCACCAATAACATGCTACCAATTTTTCACTCTTCTGAAGTGAGCTCTGTGAAAAGACAACCCAGTTAAAGGTTACAATACACACTATTAAATGTGACCTAGTTAAAGGATTTAATCACTCTATTAGAAGTGAGCCTTGTTAGAGGGCTTAGACCATTCCATTAGAATGTCACCTTGATTAAAAGTATTTAACAATATGAATGTTAGGTCAACCTTGTTTAAAAGGATTTTGCAACTGATACAATGGTTAGAAAGTAACAGCAAATTGTGATCTGAAACATACAACTCACTTTGCAAATACAAATCCAATTATAGCTCAAGTGCTAATTCACTAGCTAGCCTTCATTTTCATCTTTATCACTCTTATATTCTCATAAATCCTTCAAGCAATCACCATTGTGCAGTCATGTACTACTCTCTTCAGCCTTCTCTTCCTTCTGCTAGATTTTTCAAATCAACTAAATTAACCACATACCACTCTCTTATCATAATCTTTAATTAGGTTAATCTTATATCTCTCTAATCAGGTAGCTCGATCTATTGTTGCTTAATCATCACTGTAGATCTTAGGTTTAGGTCAGATCCAACGAATCCTTCCAACATATCATTTCCATCTACATTGTAGAATACATCCTAAAACTCCTTCTTGAATCCATACATAAAAATGGTTAAACATATATTAAATGCTCATTTCATTCTTCACAACAATCATCTTTATCTTAAATACACTTCACATATCTCAAGAAAATCAACTATGTCGGCTGGGATCTCAAATCTTTCTCAAACTATCATAATACTGACACTTGGTTAATATTGTGCACTGTCGCTCAGTCATCTCCATGTAACTCGGTAATTCTCTGACACTCGACACATATTGATGCTCGATCGACACTAAATTTTCTTGGTATATACTGGCACTCGGTCGACAGTCGCATCACTTGGCATTACTTGGCACAAAATTTTCTGAACTTGTGTTCTTTAATCTTCTACTCTGTAACTCAATCAAGACTAATCTTGTAGTCATCCAAACTTCACTTAGACTTAAGATAAACAATATATTACCTTGTCAAGGTGTGATCTCATCAAGTACCCATTGTAGTTTCACATAACTCAACCATTTCACCAGGTCTTCTTATTATCTCTCTTTTTCAAATCTTCTTCATCAATCAATTGATATGGCACTTTACAAGATAGCAATTGTCTTAGTAGTTAAGGTTTGACATCAATGGAAATATAACAATTGTCTCAATTGCAATTTCCAACAATCTCCCTCTTTGGCATTGATGGCAAACACATGCAAACAAACAACATATGCAAGGTTCCCAAACAATCCAAAAAGTATGTTCTGTAAATAGATTTTCATTAATGTCCTTAGCTTCATTATAATTCTCTCCAATACAAATATTGTCTCCCTCTTGGATAGATTTCTCTTTGTAGCGTATCTCCCTCATTGTTTATTTCTTGCCCAAATAGATGTCTCTCTTTTTGTTTTCATGTCTTATTCTCCCTCTTTGACAACAATGCCAAAGACACACATCTTCAACATGTAGGTTTCTGAATTCAATGCTCCCTCTGTCATCTTGCTTATGAATGATCAACATCTTTTGCTTAACACTTCATAGCTTTAGGTGAATCCTAAAGTGTGACCACCTTTTGCATCAATCTGTCAGATGTTCTATGTAATACATTTGATGCAACCACTCCATATGATCTCAGTTAGCTTTAGATAGGGGAATCACCCCTAATTTTCCTCTTAGATACTCATGAGCACCCTTAGGTAAAGCTTTAGTAAATATATCTGCCAATTGTTCCTTTGTATTAACATATTCAAGTCTTACTTCTTTGTCTTGTACCATCTCTCTCAAGTAATGATACTTGATAGAAATAAGCTTGGTCTTTGTATGCATCACAGGGTTCTTTGAAATATTAATAGCACTAGTTTTATCACAAAAATTAATAACTGCATCTATGATTTATTCCTTCATACCTTTCAACAATTGCTTGATCCACACTATGTTTGAACAATTCATTTTTGTTGCGACATATTGAGCCTTTGTTGTAGATTGTGAAATACAGTTTTGTTTCTTGCTTGTCCAAGAGACTAATCTCTTTCCTAAAAAGAATGCACCTCCACTTGTGCTCTTTCTGTCATCAACATTACCTGCCCAATATGCATCTGTGTAAACTTTAAGTTCAAATTTCTCATGCTTCTTGTAATATAATCCATAGTCCTTTGTTCCCTTCAAATATCTTAGAATCCTTTTCACTGTCATTAAGTGACTATCTTTAGGATATGCAGAAAATATTGCAACATTCCCAACTGCTAATGCAGTATCTGTTCTAATGTGGACAACATATTGTAGTTTTCCAATCATTGATCTATACATGGTTTGATTCACTTTTGTTATCTCGTCAGTCTTTGATAGTTTCTGTCCAGTAGCCATAGGAGTACTTACAGGTTTGGAGTCCTCCATGCCAAAAGTATTCAGTATCTCCTTGATATACTTAGATTGAGTAAAGTAGATACCTTTCTTCATCTAATATACTTGCAAATCAACAAAGAATTTGATCTCTCCAAACATAGACATCTCAAATTCAGTTTGCATCTGTTTTCCAAATAATTGGCATAAAACATCTTGTCCTCCAAATATGATATCATCAACAAATATTTCAGATAACAATGTCTCTTTACCTTTCTCACACTTTAAGTACAGATTAATGTTGTCATTTGTCCTTGTAAATCCAATCTTGACTAAGTAATTGTGCAATCTCTCATAGCATGCTCTAGGGACTTGCTTCAATCCATACAATGATTTATGTAACTTACAAACCATATTCTTCTTGCTTGAATCAACAAATCCTTCAGCTTGTTCAATGTATACCTCTTCTTCTAGTATTCCATTCAGAAATGTTGATTTGACATCCATTTGATATACTTTGAATCCTTTGTAAGTTTCATAAGCCAGTAGAGTTCTAACTCCTTCCAATCTTGCAAATGGGCCAAATGTCTCACCAAAGTCAACGCCTTCTTCTTGTGCACAACCTTTGCATACCAGTATGTCCTTGTTTCTTATAACTTCTCCATGTTCATTCAACTTATTTCTAAATACCTACTTGGTTCCAATATTATTCTTGTCTTTTGGTCTAGGGACTAGTGTCCAGGTTTTGTTCTTCTCAATTTGTTCAATTTCTTCATTCATGGCCTGTATCAAAATCTTCATTTCCTAAAGCATCTTCACTGATTTCAGCTAAAATTCACACAATAAACATGTCTTCTTTTTCAATTTTCTTCTTGTTATGACATTTGAATCTTTATCTCCAATAATTTGATCTGGTTTATGATGACATTTATTTTCCATTAGTATGAAAACAACACTTTCGGTAAGTAGACACCGAAAGACAGAACAAAGAGAAAACTGAAAATCAAATACCAAGAGATCAGCGAAATGGCTAAGTACAAAGCGAACCGACGATACAAACTTTGTGTGCACACCGAAATTTCAAAATAGAATGATAAAGAGGAACCTGACTTGCAGGATAAAGTGCAAACCAAGAGACAGTTAAAGAGCAACTGACAGAACAAAACTGAAAGATAGTCAACTGATTACAGAAGCATAATCAACCGTCAGGAACTGAGAATTAGTTGCAGCCCGCAAAAAGTAGATCTGACTTCCACGTCAGATAAAACAATTAGAATCTATTTATAGAATGTTTATTTTTTTAAATCCATTTCTTTAGGGACAATAAACGTGAATGTAATCGCTTTAATCAATCTAACTAACTAAAAACACATAGACTAGGAGATCAAGGTACAAGTTGTAAACCTGATCTTAGAGTTAACATTGTTTTTTGTGAAACTTGATGATGTCAATCCATCTTATAAATAGATTATGCAATCATTCATTACACAATGATGTGAATATAGAGGAGAGGATGAATGAAGCCTATGAGCACATCTATGGATCAGATTGAAAGTTTCAAGAACCAGAACAGCAAAAGCTGAATTTGGTTAGCAAGAACCAAGGACAGAGGCTACCGAGAATCAGAGGTATTACTCAATCACATTAGGTGATAATATCATTCATGTAAACTTAAATGGATATGTATCAGCAATATAGGAGATTGCATTTACCATGTCAATTTGTAATTTTCTATCATTCTAAAAAGTGGATCAAAGTGTAATAATCCTTTCAAGGAAGGTGGATTTAACAGTTCAACTACAAATCTCTTAACTGAGTACACACTTAACGGTGTTGCTAAAGCTCTTAACTGATTAAACTATAACAGGTCTCCACACAAACTCTTAACTGGGTAGATCATCAGAAGTGAACAAATTGTAATCCTTAACCGGCCCCTTCCAATCTACAAATAGTGAAGATTTTGTGGGTGTCATCCCCACCGCAGTTTTTACTTCCTAACAGGAGTTTTATGCGATATCATATCTTGTGTTATGTGTCAATTACTTTGATGAATGTTTCTATGAATGTTCACATGTATGTTAATGTTATGAATTGATATAACTCACATCAAGATAGTATAGATCGTATTGAATGGATATACAATTGATTACACAAAGGTTAATTGATTAAAGGATACAAAAAGTTTTAGAGGTACTAATTCACCCCTCCCCTCTCAGTACACACTTCCCATTAATTCCAAATTTTGGTATCAGAGCTAAGTCTCTTCTTTGGAAAAAGATTAAAGGCTTAAGAAAAAATATCATATAATGGAGAAGTATAGACTTGATAAGAATATTGAGAATAAGAAGCTAGAAATTCATATGTTCTATGAACAGAATAAAGAAGCCAGAATCAACATGAGACAACTGTTAGATGAAAGAAATATTATGGCATCTCATTGTAATGAAACATATTATCATGAGGAAGAGATACCAAATTTCTTTGAGTCTTCGGGATCAACTACAAGCAAAGCATCAGATACATCAGAAGAAAGCATCACAAGCCTAATTGAAATGAATCTACATCTGGTTGGACAAGTTAAATCTCTGCAAATCGGTCAAGAGACACAGATGGTAAGGATGATTGATGTCATGAACAATGCTAGACAAGTTGAGCAAGAAAGAACACTAGCTATTGATGATAGAAGATAGATTTCAGAAAAGCTACAAGAAAAAGAGTCTAAAATACAAAGACTTATAGAGCATCACCATGAGATTACAAATCAGATTATTCTTATGAGTCAAGAGGCAAATAGAATAAATGTTGAGCTCATTGAAAGAATAGAAGCTATCGGTTAAATGAGGGATGAGAATGAAAAGTTAAAACATGAAATAAGAATTCAGCAACAGCATAATGAAATTATCAAGAAAGCTGAAGAAGGCAATAAAAGAATGGATGAATTTCTTGAAGGACAACGAAGAGTCAACAACAATACCGGTCTAGGTTTTATCGAGAATGGAGAATCATCAAATCAAACTGATCCAAAGAATGTCTATACAAATTCAAGACCAAGAAAGCTTACATGCAATTGCTGTGGAAAGCAAGGCCATACATCAAATGTATGCAGAGGAAAAATGAAAGGTATTCCTAAATCTACATCTTCATTCATAGGATTCTGTTATAAATGTAACAAGAAAGGAAATAAAGCATATGAATGTAAGTCTAAAATGAAACAACCAAAGAAGGAAACCTACATGGACAAATATTGTCCTACTTGCAAAATGAATGGGCACACAACTCTTGAATGTTGGAAAAAGAAAAGGCAAGCATGGAATCCTAAAAGTTAAGAAACACCCTATCAACAGAAGAGAGTCGGTAACCAGTATGTATGGGATTACAACACTTGGAAAAATTGTACAGCATGTTGAAGATATGGTCACATTGTTGCAAACTGTATGAGACAATGGACTAGAAAGTCTAGAGGTTGGACTAACCCCGAAAAGGCATGCTTACACTATCATAAAGTTGGTCATCTCAAGAAAGACTGCAGAGACCAAACGACAGAGACCAGCACATATCCCATTGGAAACACCATTACAGACATCCGTAGGGAAAGAGACAAAATGTGGAGAAAATCTTCAAACAATGATGAAGCTGGACCGAGTAATGCAAATGGTGACACCCCATCCAATGGATCTGTTGACATCACCACCCCCACCTAAGCCTAACAAGTAAGTATGGAACTGCATTACCCAACTTATTATTTTACATGAGTTCCATAATATATTGGTTAAATGCCACATTAGCATAAGAAAGATGCATCATGGTATTACTTGTCAAAATCTGTGATAACTATGCTATCGAGTATACATACCAAAACCCATCGGTATACACTCAAAGCTTAGACTGCCTACACTTACCGAGAAGTGACGGTTAAAAGAAAAGTTGCTAGTATAAACTGAGGCTCGTCGGTAACCAAGAAAAGTGAACAAGTGGTTTGTAATACCGAGACCGGTTGGTAAATACAAAACGTATAATGACCACACCGAAATGACATGTTGTCACCGAAGGAAAGTTTGAAGTCTCAAGTGATGAACTCCATCTTCACACACTGAGGAGTTGGTAAGCATTAATGACATGTATTTAGGTCAAACGGCTATAAAAAGGCAATTGGTCGGTCTCATTGTTCACCACGACCAGAGCAGAGCGACAAGAGCAATTTTTTGATCACAGAGCAACCACAACTCGACACAGAGTAATCCACGCAGATCAGAAATCCTTGGAAGTATAAATAGTAAGTTCTACAGAACCGACAACTCTATTTCACGCATTTCACAAAAAGCCCTAAAATTGAAAAATGGCCTTAACATCAAGAACTATGAAATCGAAGAACACAAAGAAGGATGAGTTCAAGCTCATCAAGAATTAGGCATGTGAGGAACCAAACTACAAGATTCACCCTGAGGTGGCCTCACAACCCAACTATGTTGGAGCATTCTCGCACATACTAGCTAGGTTTTTGCTTGTGGAAGATATTCAATCATTTATACACTACAAGATTGTAGAGATAGGAGATTCAGAGGTTGAAGAAGCTTATAAAAAGATATGAAACAAAGATGGAACATTGAAAGATGAACATAAGCATATAGAATTAAAAGGGCTCACCAATTCCCTAATGTTCCTGAAGGTCTTAAAAACTGAGTGGATTCGGTTAGTACTAAGTCGAATGCACAATCATAAACTTTGGTTGGATGAACCAAAGATGATAACCCGAGATGTTATCCATGCGGTCACTGGTTACCCTGTAACCGAGAAAGTAAAAGCAGTGAAGCATCCACCCAAGGCCAAGACTGAGAAGATGATAGGAGCCAAATGGGATGGCAAAGGATTGAAATTTTTTAACATAACTGATGATGAGATGAAATTTGGTGCATGCATTCTAGGGTACAAATTCTTCCAAGCTAGCAGATTGACTAGCATTGCATCCGGTGCATTGGACACAGTGTATAAGATTGTGAAGAAGGGAACATAGTTGGACTTATCAGAACTACTATTGAATCAGTTAAAAGTAATTTATAGACTATCAGGAATGCGAAGTCAAACACATGTAAGTTTGTCTCACTCATAATGTGTATTTTCTTCTACTTTCAAGAAACATTCCCATCGGTAGGAGATGTGAAATGGGTTAGCACAAAATCGGTCACCATGCAGATCGGTGAATATATAGCCTCATTGGGAAAAAAAATTAAACAGTCATGGATGAATACTTTAATGTATTCAAAGACCAAAAGCAAATGAGGGTAAGGATCCCCGAACAACTTATTGAGAAGTATAAAGATGAAATATGTTTCATGGTTGATATAGATCATACATATATCAAGCCTATTGTACCGAGAAAGCATGGCTTCAACCATTATAATATGAGATAAACATTGATCTTGCATCTAAGGCTATTGATGCCTTGATTAATGAACCACTGGATAAAAAACACAACCCAAGTTTGGAACATATGAGGAAGCCAAGACAAGAATAAAATCTGGCCTAGTTATTAAGAAAATTGTCAGGAAAAAGGACAAGATGGTAAAGAACCTCAAGAAAATATTGTCGGCAACAGAGAAAGAAACCGAGCAAGAAGAGGAAGTTGAAAAGGAGGAAGAAACCAAATGATAGCTACCTATTGGTGAAGTTGAAGAAAAGGATGACTCTGAAGCCACAGAGTCAGATTCACCACCTCCTTCACCAACTAAGAAGCCAAGGACCATAGCTGCTTCTAGAACTAGAAGCCAAACATCTAAGGACTCAACTCCTTCACCTTTGAAGAAGGGAAAGGTAAGAACATACAAGAGGAAAGCTGCCACACTGAAGAGAGGGAAAAACAAAATAGGAAGGAAGCTCATCAGAACCCGAGAAGATATTCAAGACACCGAGCAAGATGAAGCTATAGAGTAAGAAAATGTCAAGCTAAAAGCTCCAGAATCTATTGATGACATTTGTAAATCTATTGCAAATTTAGGATTTATTACAAATTCTAAGATAAGAAGATGGCTGAAACTAGATTCAGAAGATCAGAACAAAGTTGAAGATGCCATCATAGAAAAAATTTATAAGTTTAAATATGTACCAATTCAGTTTGAAGGCAATAATGTACCAAGGGAGCTCTTAGACAGACTATACTCCAGATGGACATTTGCTTTGAAGAATGAAAAGGAAATAAGAGAAAGAGTACTTGTTACTCTCACTCCTCCAGAATCAAAGAAGGTAGAAATAGATGAGATGATGGAGAAACAAAAAAAGGAGTTCTCACTAAAGTTGAGAGCATATAAATTTCTTGAAGGAAAGCTTATAGAGCTTGAACAGCACAGCCATAAGAAATGGTGTAAGATTCTAAACAGATCTATTAAGGAAGAAATCCCTAACAAAGACCTACAACACCAATATGTTGATAAGGCAACTGAAGAACAGGTCTTAATAAAAGATATAGAAGATGAAACATCTGTTGAGTTAGACAAGGAAGAAGATGACACAATCAACAACAGAAATATAGATGTTACAGATGAATCATGGCCAGACACCACAAATGACAACATTGTGGATATCAATATCATTGACATTACCGATGACCCAACAGAGGAAGTTAATAAAGATGAAGATGTCAATGTCACAAAGGACACAACCGATGATCAGGATACAACAGTTGATATTGCACATGTGAACATACTAGGCAACATGCCAATATTGATACAAGCTATCAATATTCTGCAAGAATCAAACAATTCACTTGAAAAGGATACTCCCGAGGATGCAGGGGAAGAGGAAAAGAAAGACAACACTGATGATCAGAAAGACATAGGAGCCACTCAAATAGTAACTAATACTGATAAGGTTACAGGAGGAGATTCAAAACAAAAAGATGCAGACACAAAGAATGATGAAGCTAAGGACACCGATGAAGGAGATAAACCTAAAGATGGCACTCCTGAGGAAACAAAAAAGATGCTACTGACAATGTGAAGGTGAATGTGGAGACGTCTACAGACACCTGACAAGCTGAAACTGACAATCAACAACAAAAAGAAGCACAACATGTAACTTCATCAAGCACAATTGACAAAGTAGAGAAATTGGCAATGGTGCTACATTCAAGTGATTCACAAAAGAAGAAGAAGAAATCAAAGAAGAATAAGTTGGAAGTCACCTTGAATGAACTTATTGAAATACCAAAATGTGACCCAACTACACTTGATTTTGAAGCATTACAAGAATACGGTGAAATATGCCAAAGGAAGGCATTACAGGAGAAGCTAAAGAAATAGCATCGAGACTCAATGGTACTGGAAACAACTAGGGACATCTTGCACCAGATTGTACCCGATGTTGATATTGATCAGAACAAGCCAATTCTTGATCAATTAGACACTATCACCAAAGCCATAACAACTCAGAATATTGATGCAGAGAAGGAAATTTAGGAGAGAGCAGAGCAGAGGTACCAGTAGAAGCTAATTGAGAACATCAGCCAAGAAGTGGCAGTCAATAAGGTAAAGCTATCAGAATTCATTAGTGAATTAGATCCAATTATAACTGAATCTATAACCATGATTCAAAAACTAAGCACATTAGACAAGTTCACTAAAGAGAATAGTGACAACATAGAAAAGTTAGACACACATCTAGCTAACAGTGCTAGTACCTTAACCACCGATGGAGACAATACAATTAAGTTGCATTATGAGAAGATCATAGAGATAAAATAATTTAAGGCAGGAACTATGGGAAGAAAAGACACACTTTAGGGAAGAAGTCACCGAGCTCCAAGCTCAACTTCTACTGAATCTAACACTACTTCAACAGCACATCAGTTCAGCACGGTAACTGATAGCAACTCCCGAGATGTCTATAGTAGACAACATCTATGACATGCACTCCAAGATCACACTCGAGCACATGGATCTGGAGAACTTAAAAGAACAATGGGTGAAAATGATGGAAGACATGAAGTCTTCACACTCCCACATTTTTGATAAGCTCTAAGGTATAGACCTTTTCCCTTAATATCAAAAAAGCGGGAAAATGATATGTGTGTATTCATTCATTCAGATGGGAAAATGGAAAATATGTATATGTATATTCATATGGGGAAAATGATATATAGATGGAAAATGATATGTATATGTACTCAGAGAAGGAAAGATATCATATGTACAGATATACTGACATATACATAGGGGGAGTCATTAAATGACTAAGGATTATATATGTTGTATATACTTAACATTTTGTTACTATTTTGCACACATCAATTTTTGATACTAATGTCAAAGGGAGAGATTGATGACATTAATTTGTCATTAGTATGAAAACAACACTTTCAGTAAGCAGACACTGAAAGACAGAACAAAGAGAAAACCAAAAATCAGATACCGAGAGATCACCGAAATGGCTAAGTACAAAGTGAACAGACGACACAAACTTTGTGTGTAAACCAAAATTAGAAAATAGAAAGATAAAGAGGAACCTAACGTATAGGATAAAGTGAAAACTGAGAGATAGTTAAAGAGAAACTGACAGAACAAAACCAAAATACAGCTGATTACAGAAGCATAACCGACTGTCAGGAACCGAGAATCAGTTGCAGCCCGCAAAAAGTGGATCTGACTTCCACATCAAATAAAATAGTTAGAATCTATTTATAGAATCTTGATTTGTTTTAAATCCATTTCTTTAGGGACAAGAAAAATGAATGTAATAGCTTTAATCATTCTAACTACCTTAAAACACATAGACTAGGAGATCAAGGTACGAGTTGTAAACCTGATCTTAGAGTTAACATTGTTTTTCGTGAAACTTGATGATGTCAATCCATCTTATAAATAGATGATGCAATCATTCATTATACAATAATGTGAATATAGAGGAGAGGATGAATTAATTCTATGAGTGCATCTATGGATCAGATTGAATGTTTCAAGAACTAGAACAGCAAAAGGTGAATTTGGTTAGCAAGAACCAAGAACAGAGGCTACCGAGAATCAGAGGTATTACTCAATCACATTAGGTGATAATCTCATTCATGTAAACTTAAATGGATCTATATCAGAAATAGGATATTGCATTTACCATGTCAAATATTAATTTTCTATCATTCTAACAAGTGGAGAAAAGTGTAATAATCCTTTCAAGGAAGGTGGATTTAATAGTCCAACTACAAATCTCTTAACCGAGTGCACACTTAACAGTATTGCTAAAGCTCTTAACCAAGTAGACATTAATAGGTCTCCACAGATACTCTTAACTGGGTAGATCATCAAAAGTGATCAAATTGTAAGCCTTAACCGGCCCTTTCCAATCTGCATATAGTGAATATTTTGTGGGTGTCATCCCCACCGCAGTTTTTACTTCCTAACAGGAGTTTTCTGCGATATCATATCTTGTGTTATGTGTCAATTACTTTCATGAATGTTTCTATGAATGTTCACATGTATGTTAATG
>MU225675.1:294027-310147 GCA_018584345.1 Thuja plicata
TATATATATATATAATCTAGACAGAAAATCCTAAAAGACTCTCGTTTACTTGATCTTCCAATTTCAGACAGTTTAACGACAATATGCATCTGAATCTGAAAGTTTTTTTTCAAAATGTAGACTTCAAATCCATTTAGGCAAAAACGTGTAACCCACTATTGTGGGATCACCCTTCTCTAGAAACTGTGTAGAATCTGACACCACATTGTTACCTACACAACTAAACAAAACTTGATAAAAACTACTAGCTCAAGGCCCCACTTTATAAAAACTTTTGGAAGTGAATACCACTATGGTATCACAATACAATAGGAAGAAAAAACACCTGGAAAAATCTCATGCCTAGCTCCTTGGAATCGTGCATGTACCCAAAAATAGCCACTTACATATGCTCTTACTATTGTCATAAGGCATCCCACCAAACTAGACCAATATAGAAATCGTTTATCATAAGTGTACTTATAGTGACTCATGATAACCTAGGGTATCTATCATAACTATCATGCATGCACTTATAGCCTCTTATGTGTGTTCATCAACCGAAAACTAGAAGATTCCAAATGGGATGCCTAGCTATTTTGTACATTTCCTAAAGTCCAAACAGAAACAGTAACTTTGTCTTCAGACGATATATTTTACCACTAATATTTAAACAGTTTCATCTCTCAAGGGTAAATTAAAAATATTAGGGAAATAAATAATTAAAGGATTTACAAGGTTGATGGCACCTAAATCCTAACATTATCCAACTTGACATCATACATTGTAATTATACCCATATAGAAACATAAACATAAAATTAAGTACGATGATCAAGACTCGTGGCCTTCCTACACCAAAAGAACTTATTTGTTGTCATTGGCTTTGTAAAACAATTTGCCACATTATCTAAAGTGTCAAATTTTCCAATAAAGATGTATCCATTCTCAATCGTTTCTCACACAAAGTGATACTAAACATCTACATACTTAGTAGTATTTTTAATATATGGCACTTTGAATGTCACATATGATCCTTGTTGTCCTATAATCAAAACCAATACTAGTACCGAGTTTCTATAACCAAACCACTTCCTTAGATGCATGTGTAACAGCCATATACTCTACTTCGGTGATGGACAACATAGCTACAGATTGTCTTTAACGCATCCAAATCACTACAAGTCAAAAAAAAGTAAACACATAGCCACTAGTGGACCTTCGACTATCCAAGTCACTTATGCAATCTGCATCAACAAAACCTTGTATGTCCAATGAATTATCTAAATCATCAATACCATGATAAACCAAATAGTAATCAAAAGTATTTTCCAAGTACATAAACACCATTTTAACAAAATTTCAATACTCTCTACCAAGGTTAAACATAAACATACTTTGAACTCTCGTTGCTGGGGTTATATCTAGTATAGTAAAAAGCATTTAATATATTAAGCTAGAAATGACAGTCTAGTAAAAAGCATTTAATATATTAAACTAGAAATGACACTAGCATATGGAACATTATACATCTCTCAATATCATCATCATGATTAAGACATATGAACTCAACTTAGTACCGTTTGAAAATGGCATATTTATTGGTTTACAATCCTCCATTTCAAACCTCTGCAAAATAGTATCAACATACTTACTGACTTAAAAATATGTATACTTTTTTAAACCCAATTCCTACTAATCTTCATCCTAATAATATATCTAGTAGCCTCTAATTCCTTCATACCAAACATGTCATAAAATTGACTTTTGAGATCCCTAATCATATCCTTGTTACTAAGACTAAACGTGTCATCAATAGACAAGACAACAATCAGTATCTAATCATCAATAACCTTAATATAAATATAGTGATCATCTTCACCTCTAATATAACACAATTTTAAAGTAAAAGCATCAAATTTATGGTACCACATCTTGGGTGATTGTTTTAGACCATACAAAGACCATTTAACTGGCAAAAAAAGTGTTATTTTACTTTCACAACAAAACCATCATGTTGTCACATATAAATCTCTTCTTCAAGATCCTCATTCAAGAAATCAAATTTTAACATCCATTTTCTCAATCTCAAATCACAAGTAGCAACGAGAGATAATAGGAATCTAATAGAGGTTAGCCTAGAAAAAGGAGAGAATATTTCACCAGAAAAATTTCCCTCTCTTTGGGAGTAGCCCTTAGCCACCAATGTTGCCTTCTACTTCTCTAACCAACAATCTATACTAAACTTATTAAATACTCACTTGTGTCTAATGGGTTTTGTTCCTTTGGACAAACTAACAAAATCTTAGGTGACGCAACTATTCAAAATCATCATCTCCTCCTACATGACTTACATTCAAGACTCACTTTCCTCGGAAGAGAGGGTCTCACTATAAGATCTAGATTCATCATCAATGCTTAATAAAGAAAATTTGCAATGGAAATTTGGTGGTCTATACATGTGTTGTGGTTGTTTCTTAAATAGCCAAAAATTTAAAATTTTGGCTAGTCATGTACGAGGTTATTTGCGGGGTCAATGTAGCTATATATTTGCACATATTTTTTGTGACCTTTCAGTCAAGTTTTCAAAATCTCATCATTTTTGGGTCGCGAATAATTCAAAACATGTCAAATTTTGGGATCAAAAAGAGTATTAATCCATGGCATTCCTAGTGTTTTTCATATTTCCAAACTCCTCGACTTGTTGTCAATGTGCACTGTGTGCACTCTGATGGAAAAAAAAATGTTATAGTTGAGGGTTTGGGTGGCCACATAGGAAGAATGAGGCCATGCAAGTATGAGTCAAGGCCAACGGAATGTTGGATAATGGTGCGGGGTCTGATGTTATTAATTGAATAAGAATGGTGTTGCAAACTAACACTATACAAGCCAAATGAAAGGTGAAACAAAGATTCAAAAAAAATAACAAATCCCTAAAGAAGGAAGCAACACAAGACCATAATGCTTGGTGAAACGGCCTCCAATAGAGGGAAGGGGCCTACAAGAAAACTGATAGGCAAAATAAGTTCTTCCAAATGATCTAGTGAACGTGTAATAAGTCTAAAGAGGCTACAAACTTTTGAAAAGAGGTTGAAATGGCCACAAAATCTTTGCAAATAGGCTAATGTGGCCACAATATTTCTTGAAAAAAAAAACTAAAATAGCTAAATTTTCTACCAAAAAAAAAATCTACCAAAATGGCAGATGGAAAGAGAGTAATATTTCCCTTTATTAAATTATTTTTCTGATTTTGTTCAAATTTTTATAACATATGCAAGAAATCAAAAAATTGAAAAAAAAATGGTATTCTAAAGATACAGCTATGTGCAAATATTATAATATGCGAACAAACATGCTCTCATGGCTTTGATACGATGTTGAAATTAGCCAAAATGAGAAAGAAAAAATTATTAACCTTCCACAATTGAAACAAACATGAGCACAAAAATGTGTCCTTCATATACAAATGAAGATTATGAAATGTATATAGAATCCTTGCTTAAATAGGCAAGGATGAGGGGGTGAGAAGGTATGGGTGAAACTCCAACTACTCCTCCAAAGGTGAAACACTTATGATCTCACTTGACAAGTGTGTGAGAAAGTGTTAAGTATGAATGCACTTGGTGTCTCACAAAGTGAGGACACATGTCTAAATATTATGACGTAAGACAAAAACATGAAAATTCATAGTTAAACTTAAGCTAGGTGCGAATAGGTTGATCCTAGAAAGGTGATATCCTAACTAGATATATAATTCTCTATTTACACCAACATATTGGAATTTTTATATTAACATATTTTGGCCACACATGAGGAGATAAGGATCCCAATTTGAGGTGGCATGGTTTGGTCAAATATAAATTTTCCCATGTCAATGTGCATTGTGTGCACTTTGATGAAAAAAAAATGTTATAGTTGAGGGTTTGGGTGGCCACACAGGAAGAATGAGGCCATGCAAGTATGAGTCAAGGCTAACGGAATGTTGGATAATGGTGAGGGACCTGATGTTATTAATTGAATAAGAATGGTGTTGCAAATGAACACTATACAAGCCAAATAAAAGGTGAAACATAGATTCAAAAAAAATAACAAATCCCTAAAGAAGGAAGCAACATCGGACCAGAATGGTTGGTGAAATGGCCTCTGATAGAGGGAAGGGGCCTACAAGAAAACTGATAGGCAAAATAAGTTCTTGCAAATGATCTAGTGAGCGTGTAATAAGTCTAAAGAGGCTACAAACTTTTGAAAAGAGGTTGAAATGGCCACAAAATCGTTGCAAATAGGCTAATGTGGCCACAAGATTTCTTGGAAAAAAAATTAAAATAGCTAAATTCTCTACCAAAAAAATCTACCCAAATTGCAGATGGAAAGAGACTAATATTGCCCTTTATTAAATTATTTTTCTGATTTTGTTCAAATTTTTTATACAACATATGCAAGAAATCAAAAAATTGAAACAGTAAAAAAATGGTATTCTAAAGATACATCTATGTGAAAATATTATAATATGTGAACAAACATGCTCTCATGGTTTTGATACCATGTTGGAATTAGCCAAAATGAGAAAGCACAAATTATTAACCTTCCACAATTGAAACAAACATGAGCATAATAATGAGTCCTTCATATACAAATGAAGATTATCAAATGTATATATAAGCCTTGCTTAAATAGGCAAGGATGAAGAGATGAGAAGGTATGGGTGAAACCCCAACTACTCCTCCAAAGGTGCAACACTTGTGATCTCACTTGACAAGTGTGTGAGAAAGTGTCAAGTATGAATGCACTTTGTGTCTAAATGTTATGACGTAAGAAAAAAACATGAAAAGTCGTAGTTAAAATTAAGCTAGGTGCGAATAGGTCGATCCTAGAAAGGTGATATCCTAACTAGATGTATAATGCTCTATTTACAGCAATATATTGGGATTTTTCTATTAGCATATTTTGGCCACACATGAGGAGATAAGCATCCCAATTTGAGGTGGCATGGTTTGGTCATGTGTCAACATACTATGGCATCTATAAGGATACCATGATCAGAGTTATATATGATATATTCTATGACATGTAAGAACATGTAAGAGATAAGTTACATGAAATTTTGACCAACATTATGAAACGTTGTACTTATCATAAGTATAGTTTTGAATTTTGAATATGGAGAAATCAAGGAACCCAAATTTGGATGGTAAAATATGACAGATTTTGATATCATATGATATGATAGGAATATTATATTAATAGCTAATTAGTTATACCAAATCAGGTCATCTGCAATGAGCATGAAGAATAATATAAAATTAACTAGGAAGACCAAGATCAAGGAGGGGCATTGGAATTTGAACACAATCATCTAGGTGTCGTACCTCTCTTGGTTTACTAATGGTTTTTCAAACCATCCTATGGTGTCCAACTTGTTCATCCTTTATAAATTTGGATCTTGGAGTAGCAGTTTGTGTGGTTGATTTGTAGGTCTAGTTATGATGTTGAATTTACTCCACCTCTACATGTTGTTGTTAATCTTGTAATAACTATCTTTGCAAGTATATTCATTTGGTTTACTACAAAATGAATTAGGTGACTTTAGAGAGTGATCTTTTTATCCCAAAAAAAAATTCCTCAAGTACATATTGTGTTATGGTATATTGCATATTCTATGTTTATTTGTGTTGAATAAAAGGGTGAAGAAATCTTACTATATGAGATTAAACCAAAATGCTTGCAAATATGAAATAAGATATCAACTTAAACCAAAGATTAATATGCAAAAAAAAAAGAGGACACAAATATGATCTACAAGAAAAAGATGAACCCTTAAATAATGTGATTGTGGAGTCAAAGAAAGAAAAAGAGAACCATAATATTGTTAACACCGGATATATGTGGAGAAACCACAAACAGAAGAAAAGAAAAAAAAATACCACAAAAGGAGAGACAAGTATATTATTAATCCAACATGAGGCATTCAACAGCAACACGCTTCTCTAGAAACTGTGTAGAAGCTGACACCACGTTGTTACCTACACAACTGAACAAAACTTGACAAAAACTATTAGCTAAAGGCCACAATTTATAAAAACTTTTGGGAGTGAATACCACTATGGTATCACAATACAATAGGAAGAAAAAACACCTTAAAAAATCCCATGTCTAGCTCCTTGGAATCATGCATATAGCTCAAAATAGCAACTTACATATGCTCTTACTATTGTCATAAGGTGTCTCACCAAACTAGACCAATATAGAAATCTTGTATCATAAGTGCACTCATAGTGACTCATGATAACCTAGGGTATCTATCATAACTATCATGCATGCACTTATATCCCCTTATGTGTGTTCATCAACCTAAAACTAGAAGATCCCAAATGGGATGCCTAGCTATTTTTTAAATTTCCTAAAGTCCAAACAGAAACAGTAACTATGTCTTCACACGAGATATTTTACTACTATTATTTAAACGATTGAACCTCTTAAGGGTAAATTTCAAATATTAAGGGAATAAATAATTAAAGGATTCACAAGGTTGGTGGCAACTAAATCCTTACATTATCCAACTTGACATCATACATTGTAATTATACCCATATAGATACATAAACATAAAATTAAGTACAATGATCAAGACTCGTGGCCTTCCTACACCAAAAAGAAGTTATTTGTTGTCACTGGCTTTGTAAGAGAATTTGCCACATTATCTAAAGTGTCATATTTTCCAATCAAGAAGTATCCATTCTCAACTGTTTCTCATATAAAGTGATACTAAACATCTACATTCTTAGTAGTAGTTTTAATATATGGCACTTTGAATGTCACATAGTATCCTTGTCCTATAATCAAAACTAATACTAATACCAAGTCTCTATAACCAAACCACTTCCTTAGAGGTGTGTGTAACAGCCATACACTCTACTTTGGTGATGGACAACATAGCTATGGATTGTCTTTAACTCATTAAAATCACTACAACAAATCAAAAAAAAAAAAGTGAACACATAGCCACTAGTGGACCTTCGACTATCCAAGTCACTTACGCAATCTACATCAAAAAAACCTTGTATGTCCAATGAATCATCTACATCATCAATACCATGTGATAAACCTGTGTATGTATAAATCATACCTTCATGAAATAAAGGTGTTATCTATCAATTCTATGGA
This sequence comes from Thuja plicata, assembly GCA_018584345.1. Lineage (NCBI taxonomy): Eukaryota > Viridiplantae > Streptophyta > Pinopsida > Cupressales > Cupressaceae > Thuja > Thuja plicata. Next base: position 301,166 of record MU225675.1, read on the forward strand.
AGAAAATAATACAATTTAAACAAAGAATTGACAAATAAAGCATTTAACATCTCATGGATCTCTAACTAAGCTTTGGTAATAGAGCTCTCAGCCTTGATCTCTACTAGTGACAATCCTAGAATGAGAATTTTGATTATGATATGCTTAATCTAGCTCAAATTCCCTCCATTGCTATGATCTTTGATTCAAATGCTCTCCTAAATTCTCAATTATGCTTAATTTTCTATGAAATACTCTTAAATTGCTATGAAATGCCTATAGTAAGGATGCCTTGCATTCGAATTTTCTAGGATCCTTATGCTCTCAAAATGGCTTGCATTTTTAGGATTTTCCCAAGGGTAGAGGGTACAGTTACTTGATCATGATTAAGCCATGGTTGAGTGAGAGGCTTTCAAATGGTTTCAAATGGGGGGACAATTTAAATGGTTGTCTCAAAGGTTTGGACAAAGGGACAAATTTGAGTGGTTGAGATTGAAAGTTTAAAATGAGGGATTGAGATTGCAAATTAGGAGTGATCCATGTGCTTTGTGTTCTCAATTCTCATTGGTTGCTCAAATTTATGTTGAATTATATTAGGATTTATTAAATTCAATCAATTGATTAAATTAGCCATGTAGGGAATAGGTTCAATTTGATTTTTCATTTAAACTATACAATTAATTGATTAAAATCAATTATATAGTTTGATTAATACCTTTAGGCTTATATTTGATCATTTGATGTCATTATTTATTTGATCCTTTGATTTTAATTATTTTGTCCAATTTGATTGATAAATGTCCATTTGAAAATTGATTTGATCCATTTTGATGAAATTTAGAGCATTTGGCTGAAATTTGCAAATTTTATTGATTAGAAGACACCTGCCCAGTTTTAGGTGTCTACAAAACCAAATAGTAATTAAAAGCATTTTTCAAGTACCTAAACACCCTTTTAACAAAATTTCAATGCTCTCTACCAAGGTTAAACATAAACATACTTAGAACTCTCATTGCTTGGGTTATATCTAGTCTAGAAAAAAGCATTGCATATATTAAAATAGCAATGGCACTAGCATAAGGAACATTAGACATCTCTTCAATATCATCATCACGATTAAGACATATGAACTCAACTTAGTACCGATTGAAAATGGCATATTTATTGGTTTACTATCCTCCATTTCAAACCTCCGCAAAATAGTATCAACATACTTACTGACTTTAAAAAAATGTAAACCCAATTCCTACTAATCTCCATCCTAATAATATATCTAGTAGTCTCCAAGTCCTTCATACCAAACATGTCAGAAAATTGAATTTTGAGATCCCTAATCATAACCTTGTTACTAAGACTAAACAACATGTCATCAATATACAAGACAACAATCAGTATCTAATCATCAGTAACCTTAATATAAACGTAGTGATCATCTTCACCTCTAATAAAAACAAAAATTTTCAAGTAAAAGCATCAAACTTATGGTACCACATCTTGGGTGATTGTTTTGAACCATACAAAGACCATTTAAGCTACAAAAAAAGTGTTATTTACCTTTCAAAACAAAACCATCAAGTTGACACATATAAATCTCTTCTTCAAGATCATCATTCAAGAAATCAATTTTAACATCCATTTTCTCAATCTCAAATCACAAGTAGAAATGATAGATAATAAGAATCTAGTAGAGGTTAGCCTATAAAAGGGAGAGAATATTTCACTAGAATCATTTCCCTCTCTTTAGGAGTAGCCCTTAGCCACCAATATTTCCTTCTACATATCTAACCAATCATCTATACTAAACTTTTAAAATACTCACTTGTGTCTAATGGGTTTCCTTCCTTTGGAAACACTTACAAAGTCTTATGTGTCGCAACTGTCCAAACCCATCATCTCCTCATACATGACTTACATTCAAGACTCACTTTCCTCAGAAGAGAAATTCTCGCTATAAGATCTAGATTCGTCATCAATGCTTAATAAAGAAAATTTACAATGGAAATTTGGTGGGCTATACATGTCAACTAGATATTGTTGCCTTGTCGACCTCCTAAAGATAGGATTAATGGGCTCTGCTTGTTCTTCCTTTGTGTTCTCATCTTGCAGATCATCTAAACTTAAACCCTCTTCTTCTTCTCCCTCTTTAAATTCATCAAATTGGTCTTCCACGTGACCATATTTTTTAATGTCAATATTAGTTTCAAAGTTCACTATCTTTATCTTTTTGTTTCATTGTTCTTCACTTGAGTAAGCTTTAAATTCCCTTAAAATCCCATTTCTAGAAAAGGTCATTTTGCAGGTTAGAGGATTCTAAAGCTTATAACCTTTTACATTCTCACTGTAAACATACAAATATGAATTTCTAAGATCTTGGATCTAATTTAAATCACTTATCTTGAGGCACATGAACATAAGCCTCACATCCAAAGACCCTTAAATGTGAGATTGAAATATTTTACTCATCCACACTTCACAATGCTCTTTATCAATAACAATTTAAAAATTAGATCTATTGATTTAATAACATGTAGTACGCTCCACCACTCCTGCTCCTACTAGCGTGGTTCCCTCTGGTTGTTGCAGTCTTTCTTTGCGTGCTACTCCTACTTTTCTCTAATCTTTAGCTAACAATGTACAGCTTTCTCAGCACTCTACCCCTTGTGATGGCAGTTGTCCAAATAGATTTTCATTAGTTGTTCCACGTTGTGTTAGGGATCCTAAGGACAACATCGCCTAGACAGTAGTTTGAAGGTGCGGGCAAAATAGTTCTTTTAACTCACATTCTTCTTCACATGTGGTGAGTTTGTTTCCCTCCCACTCTTCAGGAGGCCTACTATCCTTTATGCTAGTGTGTTTTTTATATTTTATATTTTCCAGCACCTTTACAGATAGTATTTGTTAGTGACCTTTTGATGGCCTCTACTTGTAAAAGTCATCACCCTTGCTAATGTGGTTTTGCTCTCTTTGACACCTTCATGCTATGGTTGTGTAAGGGTTATCCCTCTTGTTAGGCTAATGAATTTAATCAAAAACATGCAGTACCAATAGCTTATATGCAAAAGCATTCATCTAGCTTAGCACTACTTAAAATGCTCCTAGCTCTTTCCATTATTGTATAGTTCATTCTTCCTACTACCCATTTTGTTGGGGAGTGTAAGGTGTAGTATTTTTCCTAATTTGATAGTTTTCCAACTTGTAGACACTTAAAAATGGTCAGTGCATGTGACTATACTTTTTAATGTGTCTTTTATATTATGCATTTGTTATTCATCATTTTTCGATATTGTGGCATTCTTTTATTAATTAAATAATGTCAATTATTTAATTAATAATTAATTTTTATCCTCTAATTTCACCATCTTTCATCAATTCATCTCTGATCACTGGTCCAATTAAATAATTTCATCAATTATTTAATCTTCATCATAGGGCAAATAATCATGTATTTCTCTCTTAAACCTAATGTCACCTCTTTGGTAAATAAATAGTTTTATTTATTTACCCCCTTTATCCTCTTCTCACATTCAAATAAATTTATTTATTTAATTGTCTAATTTGCTCTGTATGAGGGAATTAATAATTTTTTATTATTAATTACACCCCTATTTCTAACTCCACTTCCCTCATTTCCTTCCACTTCTAACTCCACCTCACTCTTCCACCTTCCTCATTTCACTCCACTTAAGTCTACTAACATACCATTTCCCTTGCCACTTCCAAATAATACCTGTCCATTTGGCTCCACTTAATTGGTCCTCACATTTGATCTTGTCTTTCGATTGCTTTTTGATCTTGTATGTCCAATTGATGTAGAAAAACTATAAATTGTATTCTCATTACCACACCTCTTTGATATTCTCATCATCATGTCAATTTATCCTTGCTTTCATGGATTATGCATCTTTGATTTGTGAGAGCAACATAATATTAGAGAAATAAGAAGAAACAGTGAAGCATCATCAAAGGAATGCTTAGAGTTTGGGTTTGATTTTGCTTATCTTACAATGCATTTTGATTTGATAGATATGTTGGTAAAATTAGGTTGGTTTTGGTATGAAATTAGCTTTTGTGTTTGGCTTTCTAATTTCATACTTTCTAATGCAATTTTTTCTTGATCTACACAACCAAGGCTTTGAATCCTTTAAACGTAATGAGTACTTCATATTTTGATTGCATAAAATAAATCTAAGTGTAGTGTCGCAAATTGTACTCCTTAATTATGAGCACAATTCCACACTCTCATTAGCACTTACTCTAATTTCCATTCTCCTAAGTATTTTTAGGACCATTTCTAGCCTTGAAATTTGGCCCCAACTCAAGAAGATAGGTCTTATTCTATTTAAAATTTTAATGCACCTTATTCCACTTTTAAGCATCATCAATTCAAAACTTAGGACCATATCCAATATCAGGGACCTAGTTAGTTCCCATTAAAATCAATCAATGAATCCTTCATGCAACAAAGGAATGCAGCCCAGATTGCTTAACTCTCTTTAAGTGAGATTAGTCAATCATAATCCCCTTGTGGTTTGCATCCAGTGTTTTATGAAAGAGGGTTTGGTTCTAGTAAAATAAATAGTTAGAGTTGTCCATTTTGTCTTCAATAACATTTTGGTGAACCTGGGATCTTTTATATTTATTTTTTATTATAAAATAAAAATTAAAAAAGAATTGATTTACATGCATTATTTTATCTTTCATTGTGTGTGTTTAGATTACATTAGTGTTTTAAATGCTTTATTTTATTACATTGCATCATTTAATGGTATTATTTAGAGAAAGTTTTTCTTTTCTTAGATTAAAATTTCATAACTTCAAAAACAAAATCAATCCCTATCTTGGAAAAAAAAAGTTCACCCAATCATGTTGGATCTCTTTTTACAACACTTTCATATCTTTGATGATTTAATTAGTGGTGATGACTTTGATATGTTAGATGAATCCCTTTATGATTTCATCTCTATTGCGTTATCATTTGTGTCTCCTAAACCAACCCTTTGCCAAAGATTGATCAATATGATACATGTGACTAGTTATAAGAATGAACCTAAGAATCCTAAGATTGTTGTACATCTTCATCTTGATTCCCTCAACATCAAAACAAACTAGTGATTGTTGTTAAAGACAGTAATAATCCAACTAGACCTCTTAATTGCGTCATAAACTTCACAAAACAAATCACCCAAAGAGATCAGACGAATCAACAACATAGTTATCATGCATTTTCTCACACGTACAACACAAGAAACAATAAACAACCCAATCCAATGCAATTCGTGCCTTCTTCTCTTCATGCTTCTCAACTTGTGCTTCCTCCAATACCTCGTCTTACCCATAAGTTTGGAAAGGCGAATGACCTATTTGACCAACTTCATACTACTCCAAATAAGATATCCCTTTGGGAATTGATTCAAACTTCGCCTACATATCCCACAATGCTCCAAGAAGCTTTGAAGAAGATAGTGTCAACCTTCTGTGAAACCAAATAATGTAGTAGCCCTATTAGAGTGTAAGCATACAACAAAATCAGATTTTTTGTTTTCCCAACATGAGTTATCTTCGATTGGAAGTTAAAAATCAATATGTTCCTCTTATGATTGTTGTGGTTAAGAATGGTAAAGCAATGAGATGAACCTAGTCGATAATGGATCAGGACTTTATGTGTGTAGTATAAACTTGTTGCATAAAACCAACATGGATACCTCTCTTATTCAACCTAATTCTCTATCTATTTGTGGCTTTGATAATGTTGGTAGACAGTCATTAGGTACAATTACATTTCCTATTAAAGTAGATATTGTCTTTCTACCCACACTTATCCATGTCATGTATGAAACTCTCACATAGAACCTTCTAGGTACACTATGGATTCATGTTATGCAAGTTGTCCTTTCTACTCTTGATTGCAATCTCAACTTTACTTACACCAACAAGATGTATACCTTAAAAGGTAATAAGAACTTACAAAGTTGTTTGCAAGTGGAGATAGACCTCTACAAGAAATTGATGAAACGAAGAGGCATTGGAATGTGTGTAGATGTTTTTGATTAAGGTAAAAACAAGTTTTGAAGGGGCCCTGAAACCTTGTACATAGATCAAAAAATATTTTCAAAGAAGCTCTCTAAAATGAAACAAAACAAGACCAACACAAGGGTTTTAAAACAAGATCCCTCAACCTGGACACAAAAGAAGATACCAGAAAAGGAATCTAGCACCCTCACAATAAAAGACGCTGCTAAAAATAAATTACAGTTACAACCAGCAGCCCAAAAGCTTCCAGCAAGCAACAAATCTGTCAGCAAATGAAAGCACAAACTAGTTATTTCTTCCCCTTCTGGGAACGAAGAGACATATCAAAAGAGGGTGGGCGATTTAATTTTTTCTTTCCTTTAATAGAGGTCCACCCATCATCCTCAATCTTGGCCATTTCCAACATAGAAGTCGAATCAAGATTCAGGTCCCCTAACCCCTGAGGTTGTCCTAGGAGAGGGCCAGGAGAATCCAAAGAGGCAGCATCGAAAAATGACTCAGTAGCTACCGTTTCAGAAGAAACCAGCAAGGATTTTCCAATAAGAGGAGCATAAGCCCCACTACCCTCAGAGCCTCGAGCAGAATCAGTACAAGGAGAGGAGACAGCTCCCAGGGAAGAGCCATTAGCAGTCCCAAGAGGCACATTGGTCTCATCCAACTCCTGAGACGAAGAGACAACCTGAGAAAAACTTCTGATAGAAGAATCCTTCACAACAGAGTAACGTTGGGAGGAGGCCCCCTTCCACCAAGGAGCAGGTTTTTTAATCTTTTCCAGTCCACACTGGTCCGCTAAGTGACCAGTTTTAAAGCATATCCTGCATCTGAAGGGGAGGCCTTCATAATCCAAAGTTTGGATCCATGACCTTTTAGGATGCACCAACTTTATATTTGTTGGAAGACCCTTGGACGTGTCCAAATCAACCAAGATCCTAGCATAAGTTGAGTGAAGAATATCATCTGATTCCTCATCAACCATCAAGAAGTCCCCTAGAGCCTCACCCATAGCATCAAGAAGAGAGTTAACCCACAAATGAAGAGGGAGATGAGGAAGCCTCACCCAAGTAGGAACCTTGGAGAAGGACTTAGTGGAAGCATCAAATTCAGGATGCCAAGGCTTCATCATGAGCATGCACCGGGCATTCCAGCTAAAAAAATGATCACATAGTATCACTTTCCTATCTGCAGCCAACTCAAACTTGGTAATGAAAAAACCCTTTGCCATTGGAAAAATGTGAACTGTTGCAGAGATGATTGGTTCCCAATGGCGAGTAATCCAAGCATGCAAATCTGGAAGACTCAGCCAGTAACCCTTAAATCTGCAAATAAGACCATGTTCCTCGAGAACTGAGGAAGCATGATCAATGGCTTCCACAACCTCTCCTTCTAGGGGGAGGATAAGAGAGGTTGAGACAGGGAAAGGGGCAACAACACAATCTCTAGCAACCGAGGATTTCTTAGAGACAGCAGATTTACGCAGAGAAGAACCCCCCGCAGAGGAAGAACCGCAGCAGACACAGGGTCTCCAACCGCGGTCGAAGAAACCCTAATCTGCCCAGGCGCAACAAGGGCAGAAACTTCCATCGTTTTCCCTGTAGCAGCCGCAGCCACCTCGGAGGCATCCACACAATCTGTAGCCACAGGAACCCTAGCAGCAGCCGAGAGAGTCGCGACAGGATGCGTAGCGGCAGGAGGCATCGCGGCAGCGTCAAAAAAGAAGAATCCAAAGGTTGATTTGTTATTTCGAAAGGAATCCCGAATGTGTGTAGATGTTAAATCCCTAGTTTATAGGAATAAACAATCTTGTGTATCTGAAATTGCACAAGAAGTGATAATAATCACTAAAGAGATATAATAAGAGAAATGGACAGGTAAAGTTATGAAGAAGAAACAACTACAATATAATCAAATACAAATAGGTTTACTAAAAAATTATATTACCAACAAGAGAGAAGAGATGAATGAAAACTTGAATATGTCAATGAATTGCATGCAGTGCAAAACCTCAAAAAGATCTTCTTCGTTTGACATGACCCTTCAGTCCCATATGAAGGGGATGAGGGGATAGCTTTCCTTCTTCTTGCTACTACTCCTTAATGTTTCACCTTTTGTAGCATTTGGTAGGTTTAGTGCTTGTGGTGTGTGAGTTTCTCTTAGGCTTCGGTTGTTCTGTCTTGTGTTGGGATCTCTTATTGCTCTATCTTAAGATCCTTGATTGTACAGGGTTTCAGAGCCCCTTCAAAACCTATTTTTTCCATAATCGAAAATAGGCTCATGAGGAAGCTAAAAAGTCTCTTTTGAAAACAAAACAAAATATAAAAGGAGTATTATGACATACAAGAGTAGGCAGTTGGACAAGAAGCCAATGGTTCAAATTTTGTACTCACAAGATGCTACCTCATCGTGCAATGCCCACACATTGCATTGGCATCGTAGAGAAAATTATCAAAACTCAATAAAAGAAATATTAGAAAGTAATATCGAACTTAACAACTCGTTAATGGGTCCATGAAGGTTGATTGATGCAGAGCATCATACAAACCACTCAACATCTAGGATCTTTATGATCCCATCTTCATTTAATCATTGAAATAATTTAAAAGAGGCAAATACTATTTTCTTTCACAAGATCAATCAACAGCAAAATACTTGTTTGCTTCCTTTAACAAACAACTTCAATACTATCCCAAGTTTTACAGTTTCCAAGAATTGAGTTATTTGACCCACTAAAACTCCAAACCAATTTTTCTGGAAAGAATGAAGTTTTTATAAAACATCAAGAACTACCATTTCCAAAAATTACAAAGTCTTATGATTCCATTTGATCCCTCAACCAATAACAATTTCACACTGCCACTTCTGGAAGCATTCTCAGAAAATTCACAAGCCCTGCTTGCTAGGGCATCAAATATATTTTTCAAAACAAAACCAAATGATCTCAAACAAATTTCATATTAACCCTTTATGAGTCTAGTT
>MU225675.1:312771-334991 GCA_018584345.1 Thuja plicata
TCAATGGACTCAATACATTAAAAATGACCTTATGAAATCAAATGAAATATAATAGATCAAGTTATGATCTTATACTTCTTTGGAACCTCCTGGTGCTTTTCCTTGTACCTAGGTGCTCCTGCACCATTGATCCTCATAAGGTGCGCAGGGAATATGTGAAAGGGAACCTCCTGATGATGGTTGGGTCAAGGTGAAATTTGATGGTGTTGCTAAGGGAAATCCGGGACCATCTGGTATTGGATGTGTTGCAAGGGATTCCAAGGGTAATATCATTGTCATTGAGAAGAAAAGTTTAGGAGTAGGTAGCAATAATGAAGCAAAAGTACAAGCGGCCATGTTGGGGGTTGATTTGGCATAGAGACTCCATGGCAAAAATTTGCATTTGGAGGGTGATTCCCAAATAATTGTCAATGCTATTGCGTCTGACAATTCTTTCGCGTGGAGGTTACAGAAGGTGGTCAATATCATAAGGAAAAAACTTGATTTTTTTCAGAACTTCAAAATCTCACATATCTACCATGAGGGGAACACACTTGCTGACTCATTGTCCAAATTGGCATGTGATGTGGCATCCTGATAACGGTCGAAGGATATGACATCATGGCGTTTGGATGATGTGATGATGTGATGGGACACTTTGAGTTGGCAGTTGCATCGAAGGACGAAGGAGGACAGAATTGTAATTAATTTATGGGAAGGTAGCGCAAGCAAAATTCACTTGCACTGCCTTCGCACATTCTCCTGTGGGTGCATTCAATGTAGGGGATGCGACAATCTATGTGCATTCCTTTGCATTCTGAAATCATTCTGTGCGGCAGAAAAAATGGTTGAGTCTGGAGGGTGTAGAAAACAAAGAAGTAATGGAGGCGAATTTCACATCTGGTGCAATGAGGCAGCAAATGGCCTTCAAAGGGCCCCTCACAGAGGATCGTCTAAGGAATATTTTCACCTCTATGCATCCATTTTTTCTCAATATTGTGTGGGCTTCACTAGGGGCTGAGTATGCAGTCTCAGATTTCCGGTGCAGAACCAACGCGGACGTTGCTTCACTCTTTTGTACATGGGGTTTGCACTTTGGCACCAAAGAGGAGGTGAAGCGAATTATGGAGAGGTGTGTGAGGGTCAAGTAGAGAGTGGGGCTCGAGGAAATTCTGCATTTCGCAGTGCCTGGTCGAGGATTTGTGGCAACCCACGGAGATTGGTTGGGGTTTCTAGGGTTTCGCCCGTATGTGCACCCATTTCTTTTTCACCGCAAAATGGGAGATATTTTGGCAAGGAGGCAAGAAGTGAGGAGGGCATGGGCCCTACTCACAGCCTTTGTGTATGATTAGGAGCTTGAGATTGCCGCTGGTATTCCCCAGAGCCAGATGAACCTAGATTTTTTCTGACTATGTCTCCCGGGTGCTTGGTAAGAGATGGAAAGGCAAAGGAGGGAGAGGCGGAGAGCTGGGCGAGAACGCGGTCGCAGTGGTGCAAATGGGATAAGGGGGAGGCAAAGTGGAGCTAGTGGATGGGGGAGATTTCGACGGTTTGGTCATGCACCACAGAGAAACCGTGTTTGAGGGCAAGGTCTGTGTCCTAGCGTCCGTGGCGACCATTCTGAGATGGACGAGGTTGTTGGGGCTTCTCCTATTCGTGATGGGATGGACGGTGATGCATTTGAAGATGGTGAGTCGTCGAGTGGCGGAGGGGCGGGCGTGATGGGTGGTTCACCATCCCCCTGGTGTCATACCGCCCTTTCTCATGAAAAACTTTTCTGTGTATGGTCAATGTTCATAGTCTCGGGTCTTTAGATAGATGCAAGTAGTATGAGCATTAGCAATTTGCTAGGGTATTTCCAATTGTATATGCTCTGTTTTGGTAGCTGGTAGTTTTGTATAGTTTACACACCCATCATATGTATAGGGTCGTTATGTATGTCACTAGATGGTCAAATTTTTGGCACTATTGGGTTGGGAGTGTAGATTTTGGGTGGATCTGTGAATGCTATATCTCAAATGTATTGTTTCAATTATGATTTTATTATTAATAAATAAAAATCTTTTACCTATCAAAAAAATTATTGAACTTAACAAATTGATGAAGGAAAATGTCATTCGAGAACATGTTACACAAATGGACACTTAAATATAAATAATTTATAATGTCAAAATTACAAACTTTTTACATTGCACAAGCCATGTGGGATTTAGATTCAAAACATTTTAAAAGAAACAAGTGCCACATAATGGCGAGTACTTGTCATAAATAGTGTAATAGAAATAATAAATAAAATAATATTAGTAATAGAATAAAATATAAAATCTTAGAAACAATATACACTCTAAATTAAAATTCTATTATGTGTATTTTATGTCAACATAAAAAATAAAATAATTATTAATTTTTTCTTTCATTTTTAATTCAAACAATTTAAATCTTACCTTAAATTAGTTAAATATATGTTAAATAAATATAAGCAATAGAAATAATAAATAAAATAATATTAGTAATAGAATAAAATATAAAATCTTAGAAATAATATACATTCTAAATTAAAATTATATTATAATATACTTCGAATCAATCTTTACAAATCAACACATTTTCCAATGCAAAGATAAAAACATCTCAAGAGTCAAAACTCAACACTCCAAAACCTTTTTTTTATGGCCACCAACCATTTTCCTTCATTTATTCGCTTCTAACAGTTGCGTTTAAATTTTCTCTAATATTTTTGATGAATAGTGCCTTTTCTATTAAAAAATATTAAAGTTACATATTCACAAAAAAGGGGCCGGGGGACATAGAAATCACCCCGCAAAGTTCACACGGCAGAGCCGGAAACGAAAACTATTCATCAAAAAAACATAAAGCCATTAGGCAGCAAGAGCAGTAGCAGAAGGTGGTGGATCTTTATCATCCGATCCCCACGGCTTAGTGGGATTGACAAGAAGGTCGGGAAGCGACCAACCATCATCATCCTCTTTTTCTTTTCCTTTTTCATCCGCCCTGGGCGGGGAGATTGCAAGAGCCAGGCGGGGATACTAACATCAAATGTTTCGTAAATTAATCCTTGCCATGGTCAACAAGTTCGACTACATATTCCACAATAGGCAGGAAAATAAACTCTCAGAATATCAACACTATGCAAAACGTTTGTTATGCCCAACAGTCAATGCACATTACAGAAAATGCCAACCAAATGAATTATCACTGCTGCTGGGTCCAAATTCCTTAAAGTATTCCACTCTCCATAGAATTACATATCATCTTATAAAATACTTAATGTCTCCGCAACTAATATAATCTTAAGGTGCCATTTGCAAATGATCGTAATGACCTCCCACTCAATTTGGTAAAAAGCTTGTCAACCCATCAGGCTCCCTTTGTTTGGTAATCCCAACATTTGTCTAATCATAATGTGAAAGATCCCTCACTTCATAGCAACCCAGGCTGGAAAATTGTTATTACTTGTAAGCTTATCTGCATTCCTCACATAGCAACAACTTTGTATAAGGTTAAATTTCTTAGGACGTATATTTTGTTTAACACGCACAAGAAAACATTATTGCTCCTGAAGCATCACAGTGGATATTCCACAAACTTGCTACGTTATACCTTTTTCGTAGATGAATTTATGGATCAAAAGGGGCCTATTTCAAACAAGCAAATGAGATGGCGAACAAATACTCAAGGCATTAACACTCAACCGGGAGAACTAATGTCAGACCATCCCGATCATGTCAAAGCTATAAATATGAACTTCTCCATAGTAATTAATAGAACTAATTTTTACAAAAATTATTCTGCAAAAGATATTTTTATATGTTGTCAAGAAACGAAACTTGTTTAGGTTGGGAAACATGACAATTGACACTAAGCAAGTTTTCCAACATTAAACATTTGACACTTGGCAATTTCACTGAACATTAAACTTCATTCGGTTGGGAAACATGACAACTGAACCTAGGCAAGTTTTCTTAATCATTTAAAATATATGATGAAATGTCTTGATCCAAAATGCAACCGGTTTGCAACAAGCATTGCCACAAAGGATAGTTATATAGAACATGCATTGACAAACGTCCATGCTTTAGATAGAGCAATCAAACTCAAGAAGCAAAGTTGCATTCAAACAATAAGAAATGTGATGAATACAACTCTATTAGAAATGATTGGTAAAACAGATCAAATTACAACCGAACAATTATTCACAGAAGTGATGTCTCAATATTTAACATCCCATTAGAAATCTAAAACACTCACATTCTACAACTCATTTGAGTAGACAAGTCAAATGCAGCACACAATCACAACATTTTTCATACCTACAATCTACTAGTGGATTGTGATATGCTGCCAATCAACATAACACAAAAATCCAAAACAACCAAACTCTCTCCTCCACCTCAATTAGCATCAGAAAACTGCCCTGTATACATGACGTCAGGTACCTTTCCATGAATATTCTTTTCATATACACAAGCAAGATTAGCTTGATCTTTGCCTGTAATGCCATTGCCACACCATAGCTGGGAAGCATACACATGAATATAATAAATTGTGTAATGCTAGGCAAACAGAGACTAAATAATCTCTTTTGAACATGTAAATCCGCAACCGTGTTGAAAGCTGCACCATCGATGCAGTAAGTAGAGTCCATCTAGCACCACGTGCAAAATTAACATTTTTTGAAAGGGATGTGAATCCTGAGTAGCTCCAAAGATGGTCCTTATGTTGTATAGTTACGGATTTCTTGCACTTCTGCAAAATATAATACAAAAATGAAATCCATTATGTTTGTAGATACAACATAGTAAAGATCAAAGTGGAAATGACCAAAGGTCATTTTGTGTACAATCATAAATACACCTATATATGCATGTCATTAAATTCTGTCAAAGGAGAAAACTAAAGACTTGTTTCCCAGGACTGAACATGCATTATCTAAAATTATGTTCTCAAAAGATAGGTACGAAAATAAAATAGCACACCTTATGCCAACTAATGTTTTAAGAATAAAGACAAGAAAAGCAAACAATTCCATTCCCGTGGCACAAAGATATATATTCATTCAATTTTCACTTCAAAAATGTTGAACAAAAACATGACTTCATAGAACAAACATTTAGAATAGAAACCAGTATTAAACAGGTACGTGTCTTCTTAAAATGTAGAAGAAAGGACTAATTATAATTTGTTGTGCTTTTAAAAAAGAATTCTGGAGAAGCCAACAATTCAAATTAAGGACATGGCAAAAGGCCTACTACTAGAAAATCATTACCTTAATTGAAGGAAAGTGTCTCAGCAGCCCTATGAACTAAGTCGCCAGTTTGGATTCCAGTTCGGATGCGGGTTCGAAATTCGTCCAAAAAAAATTGGGCTGGGTTCGATTCATTTTGGGTTCATCCGTACAAGAATTTTTTATTTTTATATATATATATATATATATATATGCAGCAAATAAGTTCATACATTACTATGCTAATAATAAAGCAACATAGCAATATATATATATATATATATGCAGCAGCAAATAAGTTCATACATTACTATGCTAATAATAAAGCAACATAGCAAAATACACCACCACATGTATTGTCGTTTTAGTTCAAATGACATAACAAAATGCCAAAATCCACAACCACATCAATGTTTCGGTTAAAAAACAATAATGCCAACATTAATAATCAGTAATCAGTGATCAAATATTATCAAAAATCATCAAACAAATCATCATCATTCTGCTGTTGCAGATTATAAGCACAAACAGCAAGAATACATGCTGCTAGCTCTGCTCAGAGTGAAGAAGAATACGCACTGCTAGCCGCTGAGGAAGAACAAAAATCGTTTTGGAGACCAAAAAAGCCACTCAGAGTGGAGACCAAAAATGTCGTGTGAGACAAAAATGCCGCGTGACTGATAAAAATGCCGTGTTTTTTTAGGTTTAGTTTGGAAAAAAATAATGTTAAAAAACTACCATTGAAAGTCAACAGAAGTCAGAATGCCAAATTCGCCCAAATTCACCCTCGCACAAATTCTCCCCGGGCTCGCACATTAATTTTGACATTCGCTCCAAATGCAAGGTAAGTCGACCAGGGTCCATTTTGAAGAATTTGCAGCAAATTTCTCAGAGAAAAACCGAATTTGAACCAATTACAAATTTCCAGCGAATCAAATTTCGAATTTGCATGTGACTGGGCGAATATGGTAACTTAACCTATGAAGCCAGATTTCACAGAAACAGCTGATGAACTGGATAAATATGGTCTCAGGCTCCAGATCAGGGCTGTGACAGGCCTGGTTGACCCAGGGTTTGCCCAGGCTCCCTGTAAGTCAATCCCAGAGGGTAAGCTTTTAATTTTCCAGTGTTATTTAACGTGACGTTTGAAGCATGGCCACAAAGGTTCAGAATGCTCAAACCCCTTATTATGTCACTTCTTTTCCACAAGCCAACCAAAAAGCAATTGAAACAGCACTCGACTCCTGTGATGCCTGTAAGTTTTTCCCCCTATCTGCTATTGTTGTCAATACCTGATTACCTACAAACAAAAAAATGGATGGACAACTCAAAGCAGATTTAAAGAGCTTTAATTTTCTGTCTGATTGCAGACCATCCAACAGCACCAGAATGAAGGTCAATTAAGTGACAATGTGAATTTCATTTGTGCCATGTTTCAAACTCGTGATTTTTGGAAATTCAATCAGACCATTCTCTACCAGAGGACAGAGTGGATAAACGAATGTGACAAGAAGGATTGTCATGGATTGCTTGTCCCTTTCTTTCTGGCTACATAACTTCCTTATCTTCCAATCACACAACTTTCTCAATGAATCACCCTTTTAAATCTCAGCTACCAGATTCGTGGCTTTGGGTCTGGGTGCAGGGCCAGGTTCGAGCCGGTTCTGAGTGTGGTCCGGGTCCGGGTCCAGACCTGGGCTCACCGCAGGTTCGACCCCACTGAAAGCTAATAAAATAGAGTTTTTAAAAAAAAACTTTAACAATATACTCCATCACCTCAGTTTATTGGTAGCAGTTCGACTCAGATGCAGTTTATTATCTTACAAGGCTACGAATCAGCTTCGAATCAATGTACCTTACAAGGCAACAAGTTAAAGTTTATCTAAGTTTATGCTTATATATTTAATAATATTTATTAATATATGTTTTTAATTTATTTATTAATTTAAAAGTTTTTAAATTTATATATTATGATTCAAATATTCATTTTTATAAAGTTTGATAAAAACCATGAAATGATAATTGAATGTTTGATATCAACAAACGAGAGGAAGGCTCCTTAAATATAGAATACAAGATGATCTTTCCATAACGGAAATGATTGAGAATAGAAACACGAGAAGCAGAAAGGAAACTTCCTAAAACTAACTAAAGACAAGACATAAAAGGAACTTTCTAAATACCAACTAAGATGACCATTATATCAGTATTACTGTATTCTTTTTATACCAAGCCTTAATGGTAATCATTCTAACTACCCTGCAGAAGATTTGACATAATCTGCTATGTCATTTGACCATGAATACATAGAAGGCTGCCCCTTCTCTTCAGAACACTCTGTTAAAGTTCTTAAGATCGCTGCAAATGTAATAACACTGCATAGATTATGTATTGTCTGTGTTTTTCAAATGCAACAATCTCTCTTTCATTTATATTGAGAAAGAGGCTAGGAGAGACATGTCCCTTCATGGGACATGTCTATTCATTATACTTTAATAATGTTTCATTAATCAATCATATATTAGAATAATATGAGTTTGCATAATATATATAATATAACATATATATATCATATATATATATATATATATATATATATATATATATATATCAGTATCTAAGTACTATATGTATTCTAAATGATCAAATGACTGAAGCTACAAACATTAACAGAATGTGTAGTGGTCTCCCTTGTCAACACTTATGACCCTCACCATAGCTACACAAAACATCAACACTCCCTCTTAGCTAAAGAAGATAAAATCCATCAAGATAATAAATCCATTAATTTTGAAAGAGAGGAGATATCACCTCACTGTGATAGCAAGAGATATGGTATATGCAGGAATATCAAGTCACGTGATATTCACCATAGCTCATAAATATCCATAATGTGTAATAACATTACGTCTCATGATGTCTGCCATATGGATACTGAGTTTACGTAGAGACATGTTACTACGTGACATGTCTCATACGGTCCAATCAATATGTAATACTAAGTTCACAAGGATCCTAATATTATCCATATGGATGCTAAGAAATTACATATCACATTACTCCTGATATGAAGTACACCTAACTTGCGATACAAAGTTTTACATATCACCTAGCACGTAATATGAGGAATCACCTAATACGTGATATGAGGAATCACCTAACATGTGATACCAAGTTTTACATATCACCTAACACGTGATATGAGGAATCACCTTAACATGTGATACCTGATTTTACATATTACCTTAGATCGTAATATGAGGAGTCACCTTAGATCATGCTACCTAGTTTTCACATCACCTTAGATCGTGATATGAGGAATCACCTTAGAACGTGATACCTGATTTTCATATCACCTCAGATCGTGATACAAGGGTATAGTAATTAGAGAACATTGAATTCCTCTTACATATAACCCTATTATGGTATGTGCACTGACATATCAAAAGTCTACCATAACGAATCTCCATTAAAAGATCGTCACCTTGTAACATCAAATACAAGTGTTCATTGTCTAAGAAGTCGTCACCTCTCAGAAATGTACACAGGAGGGCCCATAAGTCATGGAGTCACACACATGACATCCACCTTGACTCATCTCAGAGGGTGGATTCACCATGGCTCATCCCAGAGGGTGGAAACAAGGGCTTTCACCTTAGACTTTTCTCTCAAAGAGAAGAATGCAATAACATACAAAATAATAGATCACAAATGTTGAAACTCCTTTTCATCTAAGGCTTCATTCTCCAATATACCAAGTTTATCTTGAAAGTACACAACCTTCTCTCTAGCAAGAAACTTGGTGAGAATATCATCCATATGTTTTGTAGTGATAATGTACCTTGAATAACATACTTATGTACTATCTCTTATATAGTTTGCATCACTCTTGGTGAACCCCAAGTTATGTAGGAGTTAGCATAAAGAAATTTCAGTTAGCACACATGGGACTCAATCTCATGATCATAGTCCTCTGACTGCAAAAACCATCTCCATTTTTTACTCCCATCGAACCAATATGACCAAATTCCTTGGAGATCAGAATGAATCAGATCCCCTATATGCTCCCTTTTCATTTAAGGTCTTGCGACAACCTCCTAACCTCCTCGTCCAAGGTTGCTTTTAGATGAACTATCAAAAGTCCCTCTGAATCTAATATCAACCTTCTGCCAGCAAGTCGTGCCTTTGTTCTTTGGTATGGAACTACATCATTTGAATCGCAATCCTTTGGCTTTTTATAGTTTCTTGGTCACTAGGGAAACCATCTCGATATGGCTTGCCCTTTTCAATCAGAATGATTAAGATCTTTTGAAAATCAATTTTGGGAGATCCTCTAGTAGCTCCCTCTGTTACGAAAACATACATAGCCCCAATCATGAAAATATCTTGCTCTAAGAGACTCATCATTTGGTAGGAGTAGTGTCTCGTACACAAATATACTTGTCTGATTTCATAGAAACATGAGTGAATGTAATAAATTGTGGATTTATCCCCAGGCTTGGCAACATCAAACATTCATGATAATCTGGCTTCCATCTGAAGCTCCAAGTACATGCATCAACCTCTTGACCTTCTCATCCAAGGTTACCTCTGATAGATTGTTAAACTACCTCTGAATGTTAATTCTTCCTCCTTGAAGAAACGTCTTCAGTCATCAACTTAGTCCTATGACTGCAAGCATCAAATTCTTTCTCCCTTGAATGCAATCTCTTATGTTTCTTGATCCGTCCTAAAAGCATTTTAGAGAGATTACAAATAGTTCATAAGACTAAACTATCTCAAAAAGAAATACCAAAGATAGAAGCATACAAGATTTTACTAGCCAATATTATAGCATAAATTTCAAACTCAAAAATTCATGTGCAATAATAAAACATGGAATACTTGGCTTCAGTTTCAAATATTTCCTTTCGTAAGGTGATCCCATATAAGAAATATCATGCATAAATCAACTCTCATCATAATTCCCCTTCAATGAATCCATACTCTTGGATGCTTCTTTGATACCGTAAGGACTGCCATCTTTCCTCATATCCATCAATACTTGACTCCCGATGGGCTTTATGAAGACTTTGATATTTTCTGACCCCAAAACTTGGCAACTATATTCACTGTTGATATCACTGTAAGTTTCATCCAATCTTAGAGAATAATCGTAGTCCTTAGATCACAAAATAGTATTGCCAAATTCAGAATATATATATATATATATATATATATATATATATATATCGTCGATGTTCTGTAAATCTCATCAATCACATAGTATATGAAACTAGACAAACTAATATCGTTGTCCATGATGATCGCCAATGCAAATGTGACAAAGATCAACCATGATTATAAGTAGCACTGGTGTTATCGCCAATGCAAATATGATAAAGATCAACCATGATTATAAGTAGCACTCGTGTTATCGCCAATGCAAGTGTGATAGATGTTGAAGTACAGCTGAACTTCTAAAATGGAGATCAATGTAATATTGGCTTGCACTATTTTTTATGTACTTTCTCAAGGAGTGGTGAACTTCTCTAAGTTGGCCCCATGGGGAAGTTGCGGACCATGTCTTCAAAGAGAATGGTGCCCTATATTCCTCCAATTCTCAGTTATGAACATATTGTAGTCTTTCCAAGGAGACACCATCACACGCAAAAATCCCAACTAGATGTATCCGTTGTTGGTGTGGAGCAATCCAAGCACAAAGAGAACCGTCCCTAATGTCATGGGATAAATGGAGAAGACTATCACCAACATGTTTCACTTTTCTTCATTGGTCTCACATACATTATGTGGAAACCCTCACATGAACAATCCTTCATTTTTCTTCTTCACCATTTGGAATGCTATTTCATTTGTGCTTTTCCTCTATTTTCATGCCCTCCATAGTGAATGCTCGTACATATCCCACTCCATGAGCAGAGTGTATGTTTATACAAGTAGAGGGTGTTGTTCCTTTATTTGTTCTCAACAATCTATCAATATTGCTATCTTTAACATTATCAAGATCTTCAACTTCATCATCTGGTCCACTGCATTTCCCTTCATCTTGATACACTTGTTAGCGATTTAAGAACTCATAGAATATTACGCTTCCGAGATTGACCGCCCAGCAATGGTAAGGATTAATATAATAGAAGCCATCGTTAGAAAATTGATGACACTTCAACCATTTAATATTAACATCGGTTCAACTATTATCTCAGAATCTCAATAATAATCTGCCCCCAAAAAAATCTATGAAGAGTAATTTCCAGGTGCCCGATAATAATTTTGGATGATTTACCATGTTTATATCGAATGAAAGGAGAAATCAATAGCTCTCCACGTACCGTCAAGTATTTCTGACCATAAGGTGAGCCCAATTCATCAACAAATCTTTTGGAATGAAGATCAAATTCTCTACAATGCTCTCCACAGGTGGTTTGCAGATATACTTAAATATTTCTCTCCATTATTTGTCATGTCCTTATTCTCCTCCTCTCATGACGAGTATACAATGGTGACCATTTCAGAGAATTTGTGCACACTATATTCATACTCTTTCACGACCATGTTTAATTTATCTCCTCCATATGAATGGACAACAATACAGAGTTCCAGAAACATTAAACATTCATCTATGTGTTTGCAATGGTAATTCTATTATCAACTGGATATTTATATATTGCTAACTGCAAATGCTTTCGAATATTAGATGTGACCTATGTAGATGGAAGTCCCGTCTCACATCTCCCGTTCATGGTACTATACGAAGCACCATACGGATTTCGTACCCAAAATTTCTGACAATTCCAGTTCATGGCACCATATGAAGCACTCAGCTTACACTTGACGTAATGCGTTGTTCCTTCTGAACGAACAATCCAACCCGATGCTGCAACTTCATCTATGTCTGCATTAACTCTTGCAAAAGGCAGGTCTATTCGGCAACCCAAGCCACTATCTGGCATCCAGCGAATATATGTACCAAAAAGACTAGACCCCACGTCCTGGTGAAATGGTCTTTTCATCTTGTCAAGTGTCCTTCACACACAATAACAAATTCACTATGATACTAGTCTAGATTTTATTAATATCAACATGATATTATTTGTCCTAAAATCTCATGTCCCAGGGGTTCGTATCTGCTCTGATACCATGTTAAAGTTCTTAAGATCGCTGCAAATGTAATAGCACTGCATAGATTATGTATTGTCTGTGTGTTTCAAATGCAACAATCTCTCTTTCATTTATATTGAGAAAGAGGCTAGGAGAGACATGTCCCTTCATGGGACATGTCTATTCATTATACTTTAATAATGTTTCATTAATTAATCATATATTAGAATAATATGAGTTTGCATAAAATATATAATATAACATATATATATATACAAATACAATATATTATTATTAATCAATATCTAAGTACTACATGTATTCTAAATGATCATATGACTGAAGCTACAAACATTAACACACTCTACTACATGAGCACCTCCTTGGGGACTCGGTGACATGGCTTAACCCGTGGGTCGGGTTATATTTGGCATTTGTATCGGGCGTTGATAGTTCGAGCTTTTGGCGCAACGGCAAATGATTCCAACAACTGGTATTACAGCCTTGGGTCACGGGTTCGAGTCTCCCTTCAGTGGGTGCTAAAGGCCCAGTCGGTGTTGAGGGGGAGATTGTTGACTTGGTGGTCAGCACCTCCTTGGGGACTCAGTGACATGGCTTAATTGCCTCCCGTGGGTCGGGTTATATCTGGCATTTGTATCGAGCATTGATAGTTCGAGCTTTTGGCGCAACGGCAAATGATTCCAACACATAGTTCCCAGACTCGAACTCGGCAAGGCCGACTTGGCTCGTGACTCGCCAATGACTCGGCAAAGTGAAAAAACCCTTTAAATTTAGAGATTTTTAAGGATTTAAAACTTGTTTCATGCACCCATTATTGAATAAAGCTTAAAGACACAATAACATCATCAAATAGAAGATAATTTGATTAAATACATAAATATGCATTGATCACATAAGTACAAACGCCAAAAAATATGAAACCATGATTTTGGCAAAAATGGTCAAAAGCAGCTACTACAGAACACCACGATTTTGTGGAAAATCGTCAAACCCTTGACAAGACACAATTTTGTGAAAAAATCATCAAAACCCTTCATTTTGTGGGAAACGGCAAAACCCACAACAAAGTACTCGCAATTTTTAAGAAAAATTTGTCAAAAACCTAAACTGTTAAAAAACCCACGATTTTGTTCTAAAAATCACCAAAAAAAAAGAAAAACTAGATTTTTAGGAAAAAATCATGAAAAAATTCTTCACAAAAATAATGGGAAAAACCCTCCACGATTTTTGGGAAAAAAATCAAGCAAAACCCACCATGAATTTGGAAAAAAAAATATTCAAAACCCGCCATGCAAAACCCTCTTATAGATCAGAACAATCACAATTTATAGAGAAAAAATGTGCAGAACCCTTTGAGATCAAACAAACCAACAACCCTCGATAACAAGAACAAAGAACCCTTGCAGATATTAAAAAACATCATTTTCGTGGCGAAAAAACAGTAAAGAAATCTGTAAAACCACGATTTTTGTTTTAAAAAATACCAAAAGATGAAAAACCTCGATTTTATTTTTAAAAAATCAAGCAAAAAATCTTCTACAAATTTCCTCATGAAATGTTCAAGAAAAACCATGAATTTTATTCGATTAAAAAAATCTGCCAAAAAACCCTGAAAATTTTTATTTTAAAAAAATCAATGAAAAAACTTTAAGAAATTTTGAGGAAATTTCTCAAAATTTCTAGGTAATTAAACCACATATTTTATTGGAAAAGTTCACCAAAAAAACTCTGTTATGATACCATCAAATGATAATTGAATGATCAATATTAACAAAAAAGATGAAGGCTCCTTAAATAGATAATACAAGACGATCTTTCCATAACAAAAACAATCAAGAATAGAAACACGAAAGATAGACAAAAAACTTCCTAAAACTAAATAAAGACGAAAGACATAAAATGAAGTTTCCAAATTACCAAGATGACCATAATATCGATATTACAATATTATTTTAATAAAACAAAAGCTCATATTGCAGCCGATTAGTAAACCACTTATTTATGCTAACTAATATCTTTACCATAGATGAAATACTCGCCGAGTAGTGAAAAACTTGAAAGTTTTTATGCTCGGTGAGTATTTACCACTTTTACTTGCCAAGTGAGTTTTGGTGAAAAACTCAACGAGTTTTTGTGAAAAACTCAACGAGTTTTTGTGAAAAACTCGGCCAGAACATAATCAAAGGCCTAGGTCGCAAAAAAGTCAGTTCTAATTCATTTTTTGTGCTTTCTTTGAGGCCCAGGATACAATTGGAGCTTGTTCGAGGCCATCCACACAAAGAAGACGAACGAGTTAACTCAGAATGGCCTCAATGACCTTGTCTTTGAGCAATATAATCTTTGGTTGCACACAAAGAAGGTAAACACCAACTGGTACATTTGATTTGGATGCTATAGATCTTAAAAGTGATTGGATATCACAGGAGCAACGTCCATTGTTTAATGGGGATAAGATTTATGATTTGGAGAGGCAAGTTATGAAGAGGGGTGGATTTGGATTCACACTAGATAATGTTAAGGAGGGTGAGGAGGTTGAGGATGATGAGGAGTCATTGCCAGTGCCAGTAGCATCTACATCCAGGATTGAGGTCAAACCACAGCCAGCCATGCCGAGCAAGGAGGCATAGCCATAACGGACTCCTACGACTAGACCCTCTACCTGTCCCTTAGTTTTTACTCAGCTTGTTAATTTTGTGTACTCATTTATTCAGTCATTGGATGCATCTCCTCATTGAGTTTTGCAAAAAAAAATGCATTTCTAATTAAATTTAAGCAAATTTTTAAGTTGTCGAGTTTTTGCTAAGTTTTCGCCGAGTTTTTGTGGAGTTTTTTTTGGGTCCTTAATGAGTTTTTGCTTTTGGCGAGTTCTTCAACTATGATCTTTACAATGAAGTAAACATGGCAAGGACCATCGTTGATCTCTTATATGACTAGCATACTTAAATATATGTAAAATAAACCAAGAGATATCAAGATAAATTATAAATAGACTATATTAAGGGATGGGACCATAGTACAATTAGAGCTATGATTAGAGTTTTATTAAGTTGTGTGTGCAAAATAGTGTTTGGTATATGTGTACACCAAATATTGTTAACATAAAATAATGCCTTGAAAAAAACTATTTAGTTTAAAGGTTATGAATTTTTGCAAGCATTAAATTTAAAGTTACCAAAGTTAATCTAAGAGCTTTGATGAGTGTCTTGCTTTAGATGAGTGTCCTGCGATAAAAATCTGATTGCCAAAATCCCTTTTTTTCTACCACTATTGACCAAGAGGAGCTCTTCACTTTTGTTAATTTTATGTGTGTGCAAAATAGCGTTTGGTATATGTGTACACCAAATATTGTTAACATAAAATAATGCCTTGAAAAAAGCTCTTTAGCTTAAAGGTTATGAATTTTTGCAAGCATTAAATTTAAAGTTACCAAAGTTAATCTAAGAGCTTTGATGAGTGTCTTGCTTTAGATGAGTGTCCTGTGATAAAAATCTGATTGCCAAAATCCCTTTTAATCTACCACTATTGACCAAGAGGAGCTCTTCACTTTTGTTAATTTTATCAGTCAGTTACAACTTACATTCAAGAGGGAAGTTGCTTAATCTGCCCAACTTAGCAGTTACATCCACCATGTATTTCTTGCAAGCAAGGTAGCCGCTGATAATGGTGAAGGTTTAAAATTAGAATAATTAATTTATTGATATTCAATGCACGGCCAACTCAGACAGTAGAGTAGACGTCAAATTTATTCAAAGAAGCGAAATGTTTACAACCAAATTTGCTGCCACTGTAGGAAGCCTCTCGGCTAAATTAACTAGAAACTCAATACTTAGCAAGTTAAACAGAAGCACTGATATGGTCTTAAAAAGCATTTTGTTTTCTACAATTGATTTAACCATTCATTTATATGTAATCAAAATATAATCCTCTTCTTCCAACATTCAAGAAATATTTTCACAGAAGTACAAAGGCACATCTAGCATAGTTGTTTGGATAGGCACAAACCAGCATCGAAGTATGACAAGATGTCAGTAACAGTCGTCTAGAAAAAGAGAAGCAAAAGAGAAAAAAGAGGCATCCAAAATAGATTTGGTTCAGGAAAATTATGACATGACGAATATAAAATTTAGAAATAAAGGGAAGAATAAAGTATTGGCAGTGTCAGAGGCAAGAGACCAAGCACAATGCATAACAGCAGACGAAGTATAATGCTATCAAATTCTACCCCTTGTCACTGCAATGGGGGTCACACTGCCCAGGTCTCATTTAACCAAAACAAATGAGGAATTTATAGTTTGAAATACGTGTTATTTCTTTAGATAGAAGGCTCGGAAACTGGCAACTTGTATCGATAATCTCATTGACATTTACGAATGGGAAATGGCAATTCCTGGACTGGAGCTTTCTCAGTCTTGCCTAATGACATGTTATTCCATAAGGAGTTTAGTGAGAAAAATGTTATAGACTATTAAAAACTAGTCCTCTCGAGATACAAAATGATAAATATGGTAATCATATTAAGTTGCAGAATCCATTGATATCTTTCAAAAATATCCTATGAACTACCAGTCTTCAGTGTTCACAACTAGAAGACTAAGAAGACAAGTTTTCTCTGTAGGTTGGATCAAGTTATCAGAAACTGTCACCAGGATGATGTTAGGTCAGACCATTGTGTATAATATTATAACAAAAGTCATATTGACTGTTACCCAATACAACTGTAATCTCCAGTTATCTATTTCTTACGTAAAAATAAATAGCATATATTCCAAGCTGTTCTAAAGCAGACAAAATTTAACATGCCTTTCCATTAGTTATGCAGTAATAAGTGAGATTGTTTGCAACATCAAAATAGGAAAACAAATGGTAAGTCTAACAATTCAAAAGTATGAAAAAGATAGAACTTATAGGTTTGTTCTGTACGGAGAACAAGGTATAACAACTCAACAAAATGGGAGAAATGTACCTTCCAGAAAGCAGGTGAGAGCTATTTACTGTCTTGGAATTACTTAGACGTCTTGCTCGTTGATCATGTTCCTTGTCAAGGCGCATCGCAGCTATCTCTTTTTCCATAACAGCCATTTCCCTGCGCATTTTCTTTCCCTCCACCTCTAACGCTTTGTTTAAGGTCTCTACTTTCTTTGACAACATCTGGATGCCAACACAAAGTTAAAAGCTAAATCCACAGCAGTGCAAGAAGAGTGAAGTGGAAGCCAAAAATGCAATCTATAAGAGATTAGCAAGATAGCATACCTCAATTGCATCATCCTTGTCCTTGAGACTCTGATCCTTTTCATAGCTCGTTTTTCTCAATACTATCACCTCCTTCTGCAACATATCATACAACATGCCTGATACAGTATCATCTTGACCAACTTCGACAAATTCAGGTGGTTTCTTTTCTGAAATTTCCTTCCAGGTATCTTGTGAATCACTATCTCCAGGATTCTTTTCGGTTGAATGGTGGTCCTCATTTCCATTTGCTAGAGGTTTGTTTCTATCCACAGACCGACCCCCATCAAATGATCTGCCACCATCAAAAGATCTTGAAGTTCCCTTTGCATTTTTTAGGACTGTAGTTGTATTGCTCAATACTGAGGACCTCAGTTGGGACAATGATGGTTTCTTGGATCCCAATCCATTTGCAATTATTCTAGGGGCAACTTCAGCACCCCCAAGTGATTGGCGCCGTGCGCGGCCATTGCTGCTACTTCTAACCTCAGAGCGAACAGAACCATTTGAAGAGGACCTTAACCCCTCTTCCACAACTTTTAGTCGTAATTGAAATTTGTCCTAAATGGTCAACATAAAGCAAAACCAAATACATAAGTTACATATAAAAACAATTAAAATAGAACAATGGCAAAAACATTATGAAGCCTAAAAGACATAGCAGCAGACAATCCAAGATCAGAAGTTTTACTTTGAGCTGTGCCTCAGACCTAGCTGTGCGTTCAGCAATGGCTAACTTGTCCCGGAGCTGCTGCATTTCACCCTGCAGAGAGAGTAGTTCATCTAAGTGGCAAGCAAATGAAATGCTTACAAATACAAACCTACTTCCAAGATCAAAGTGCAATTCTTCAAACCTAAAAAACAAATTGTAAATGAATGTGATGACTGACCTGCATGATCCGCCGTTCTTCAAGCCACTGCTTTACAGGCATTACTTTATCATTGCCATCTTTCCATTCGTTCGCAACTACAACCGCAACTCTATTTGCACTGACCTTTGCACGTGCCAGCTCCTGATTCAGTGTCTTCTTTTCTTCCTGGGAGATATACGACAGGTAAGACAGCTTATTAAATCCTGAAATACAGAACAATTTACACAAAGCAACTCAAGAACCTAATTCTGCTAAGGTAATTACATTAATTTCATGAACTTTCCGCTGATAATCACGCACGGCATTTGCAGCAGCACCCCTAGCAAGAATTTCTTCCTCTAGCTCTCTCACAGTTTGACTCAGCTTCTCAACCTCTGCCACTTTCTGGCGGTATATTTTGTCCACAATTTTGTTTTCTTCCTGCCATATAATGACCAAACTTCAATTCAAGGAATTCAATAATAAATCGGAAATCCAGGAAGAATTCATTAGAATTCAAATTCAATACATGTAAATTTTGATAACAAGGATAAGTAAACTACAAAGAACGTAATGCATTACCTGACAAATCTCTATTTGTTTCATCAGTTCTTGGTTTCTATTTTGAAGATCATCAACCATGGAAGCTTTTGCCAGAGCAATTTGAACCGTCCGTTCTGCATCAAGCAATGCTGCCTCTTTTGATTTTGTAAGTCGTTCCAAAGCCCTGTTATCTTCCTGTAACTTTGCAATCTGCATGAAAGATTTAGTTTAGCACTAACAAACTCGGTTGATCTTGCTAAAAAGGCAAGCTAAAGAACCAAAAAAAGAATAGTGCATTTCCACAAGCAATACCTCTTGCCGGTGAAGTTTCAGTTCTGCCTCCAGTGGAGCAAGAATAGCTTCAATTGGCGGCATGTCATCATCCTTTTGAGCAGCATGCACTCTTCTGAGAGTGGCTTCTGCAGCAAATTGTGCAGCCAATGCAGCTTTCTTCTCATCATTAATTTTCTTTATTTCAAGGTTCTGGGGTGACAACGAATCATATAAAAGAATTAGATTAGCATTTGAAACTGATCCTCAAAGAATAAAATTCCATATAACTGTAGGCCATGACAAAAGTGAAAGAACCAAATCTAAAAATTCATCTTAAAGGTATACCTTATTTTCAAGGAGGATCTCATTAGCCTTTAGTTTCTCATCCAATTTATTCAGCTCATCTGTAAGCTGGAAAGCAAGAATGCCACATAATAAACGGTGAAATCAAATTAAGACATATCAGCATATGATATGCCAAAAAGGCATCATATCAAGCTGGGCTACTTATTAATGAGAGCTAAGTCCCCATACTGGATAACTCTTCCTACAAGCTTCAGCCAATACAGTACAGCTTGCATAACAGTCCATCATAGAGCCAAATAAAATGCAATTCAAAGATATTATGTTCAGGATTTAAAAAGACAGAGATACCACACAATCACCCAGAAGAAGCAAGCCCAAATTAAGTGAAATACCTCTTCCACTGCCTTCTCCCTTGCACGCTCTGACAACTTCAATGCCTTAATTTCAGCTTGTGCTTCACCTAATTCTCTATCCTTATCTGGAAAGTGAAGGAAGTACAAAAGACAATAGCAAACAAGGTTAATCACAAAAGAAGGCATTTTTCTGATTTGAATTACTGAAAATTGAAGCATATAAAAAATTTAGTATATTACATTGAAGCTCACAACAAAAAAATGAACCATGGCATACAATATGAGAACTAACTCAGAAAATTCTGTCAGTCATGCATCTCAATTTACTAATTTGAAGTCATGTACAAATAAAACTACAGACTCTCTTTTGGCTATTGAAAATAATGCTAACTTTATTGAAAATAAAAAAACTGCCGTTGTACACACCAATGCATACCATATTAACCATCTAGTACCCACTAAGACCAACAGGAACAGCCAAAAACTTTTGAAATTCTTTGTGAGCCTTTTTCAAACAATCACATATGCGCCACTGAGTAAGGTGAGTCTAAAAACATTGTCCAATTCACAAAGGATAATACAAAAAATTGCAGTGCAACTGGTTTATTGGTTGAGGCATACTATTCACGCATCTGTGGCCCCCTAGTGTTATCCACTCACTAAACCTAATCTTTCAAAATGCAAAATGTTGGACAAAAAAAATAATAGGATCAAACAAGAGTATGCCAAGGCCAAAGAGATCCAAATGTTCATCACCAACCACCACATGTCACATGACATATTCGGAATATTCTCTAAATTGGAGCTGCTGAGAGTAAGTGAGATTGCGAAACAATATACCATAGTTTGAAGACTCGTAAGGTCTCACCATGGACTTGCCGGACTCACGAGCCTTGTGGCTCGCCAAGTCTTGTCGAGCCCAAAAAATTTGGACTCCCGAGGTTTTGTTTGGGACCCGCGAGTCCAATATCAAGACTCCTGAGTCCTTCACAAAAACTCTCGCCACTCCTGAAAACGCAAAAATTGATTAAAACCCCTCAATTTTTTGGTTTTTGCTCATTTCTATCTGCTCAAACAGGTCTGCATTGTGGAGTAGGGTTTGAAGAAGACAAGCAAGCGAGATCAAAGTGTCAAAATAGAGTCAAGTAAGCAATTTTTTTTTTGTTTTCTTTGATTTAAAATTAAAAAAATCTTGATAAATAAGGGGAAACTCTAGCAAAAAAATTCCCATTTCCCTTCATAACCTATTTCCTAGTATTTTTAGTTTGAAACTATAAGTATGAATGATGAAATTTCAAACATGTGTAATGTTTGAATTATGGCTCTTATGTTATCTAAACGCATTAATTTCTTTTTTCGTAAAACTACAGTTTTCTCCTTTGCCGAGTCCTACCTAAATCCTAGCCTAGTTTTTTGCCGAGCCCCGGGTCTGTGTCCTATTTTGAGTTGTTGAATCCGAGTTTTCAAACTTTCCTATATACAATATTATGTTTGACTTTGTTGTGAAGTCCTTCACACATCGCCCCAATTCTTGGGGACCCCCTGATTTTTTAAATTTGGCTTGGGGATGTCGATGGTAAAGTGATTGATATCCAGTCTTAGTGATTGACATCTTCCTCAGCTTGGAGGTCAAATAGCGCAGGGTGAATGGGGACAAGGTGTGATGTTTTGAAAATCTGAGAGCTTAAGTCACAGCTGTCCTATGACTGGGCGGATTCCGCCCAGCCATAGGACACCTTGTCCTATAAAGCATGAAATTCCGCCAGCTTTGGTGGAGAGTTCTAAGTGTTCAAATTGCAAGCATATAGGATATAGGCATGGTTTGGAGAGGATAGGAAGAGTAATTAAGAAGAAGGGATTGAAGAGTCAAGTTGATTTTCGAAGACATGAAATGTCCCAACTGTCCTATAGCTGGGCGGATTCCGCCCAGCC
Organism: Thuja plicata; assembly: GCA_018584345.1. Taxonomy (NCBI): domain Eukaryota; kingdom Viridiplantae; phylum Streptophyta; class Pinopsida; order Cupressales; family Cupressaceae; genus Thuja; species Thuja plicata. The sequence continues at coordinate 334,602 of MU225675.1, forward strand.
ATGGGACAGCCTGTCCTATAAAGCGTGGAATTCCGCCAACTCCTATATGGAGTGTTGGGTGGCAATTTGCAAATCTATGGAAGGCATAGTTAAAGGATAGGAAGGCAGTTAGGAAGGAAGGAGTGATGAGTTGAGTGAATTTTCGAAGACATGAGATTTCATACCAGTCCCATGACTGGGCGGATTCCGCCCAGCCATGGGACACCTTGTCCTATATGGCATGAGATTCCGCCAATCCATAGTCACCAATAGAATGGTCAAGTCGTGAGTTGGGGGGTATGAGATGTTGATTGAAGGGTAGTAAGGGTGGTTTGGAAGGGAGTTTAGTGAAATTTGAGACTCGAATCCAAGAACATAATATCCTAGCTGTCCTATAGCTGGGCGGATTCC
>MU225675.1:337056-384537 GCA_018584345.1 Thuja plicata
TGTTAGCAAGTGTTTGATAGGGATCTTCATACTAGGCCACTAGCATCCTAGCGGCTCGTTAGGAAGCCTTGTGTGGTACTCTAGTCTTGTTTCCTTCGAATCTTTGCATCTATGGGAGTAGCACCGCTGGTTAGCTTTCATTAGATTCGATCCCCGTCCATTTGTTAACTTCTTCATCCTTAGGAGTAGTAGTTAGGCAGTGAGTAGCTTAGTAGCGAGGGTTTGTAGAGTGAAGTTGAAAGCGATATAAATTCAGGAGGAGAAACAAAGGGAGTATACATTGAAAAGCTAGAATCCATCATCATCATAGCCAAAGTTCAATATCTTTGAAGAAACAACGTAAGCCCGCCGACGTGATTACCAGCAAATCACATCATTATAACTGAGTTAGGATCCACAGGCAAAGAACCTTGGAGTGTTTCCTCACGTCCTTCGTGAGTATATGCTTTTCAAGAGAGGGTTGAGTGTTTGATACCCTGTATCAAGCGTTTAGTCCTATATGTTATGTAGTGGTACAAAACTCACATCAACAGACTTAAGTAATTAATTTTTTCAAACTCAAGTATCTTTTCTTCTTTGGTTGTTTTTTTCTATTTATTTTTTATTAGATTCTTGAGACCCAATCTGCTTCCAACAAAATTGCCTTGAAGCAAATTATGAAATTGCAGGAGGCATGTTACAGCATGGTCATCTGCCAACTTAAGTCTGTATGCAGGCAATTCGACAATGAGGCAATGGCAAATGTTAAGCTGGTGATCGTAAATGACACTTGGTGGGATCATGTGGAATATCTTCATGGTTTCACCGATCCTATCATATGTTATGTTTTACAGACATGGATAAATCATGCATGGAGACTTATACGTTGGCATTAACTCAATAATTGAGAATATGAATACCATCATAACTAAGAAAGAGCGGTATCTTGAAGAAACTATCTTTGAACGTGTGAAATTCTCTTTGGGAAGTGGAATACTGTATCTTATTGCCTTTGCATTGACTCCAAAAAAAAACACCAAGGTCCTTTCTTTGTAGGGAATGGTTGCATCATATAGAGATGTGAAAGTCGGCCAAGAGCAAAAGCTAATAGTTGCTAGACTCTTTCCTTATCTCGATGTGGAGGATGTAGTTACAAATGAATTCGCTGATTTTGAACACTACAACGGTCAAAGTCTTTCCACTCCATGTGACTGACAAGTAGAAGGAGGATACTCACAATTGGTGGCAACACCATGGCAAACATTCAAACACCTACAGCCTATTGCAATCAAAATTTCATCACATGTAGGTTTTTCACTTTTTATCTGAAACTCTGAGTTTGAGGTTCTTTTTTATTTTGAGATGATTTTTTCAAGTTTGAATTTGATTTACAATTTTATATCTCTGTCTCTAAATTTGCCTCAATAATAGCCATTTTGTCATGTAAGTGGAACTGGAGTACATACCCATCCACTCACTAGAACATAATTGGTTGGCATCAAAAAAGGAAAAGGATTTAGTTTTTGCACATTCCAACTTGTGACTTCCTTTGAATTACTACAAGGGGCAATGAAGTAGTGGGATGTAGAGCAGAAGCAAGTTGAATTGGATGCTTCTGCTGCCCAGTAATTTACATTTTTTAAAAAGTCAAATAGCCAAACATACTTTTAGTGAGTGCCAAGGGTACTCCTTTCTAACCTACCTACAACATCTCATTTCAAGACTACACTCTTTATGACTCATATGAATTGCTGATTTTATTATTTCTAGTATTGAACAACGAATATCCATCGTGACAATCAAGTTCAACAAATTACATTGAAGAATTATTTTTTTGGTTGTTTTGTTTATTATATGCAGGTTGTGTGGTATTCTACACTTAACTCTTGTTTTGAGGATATATATATATATATATATATATAATGATTTTTTTGTACAAAAATACCCGTAAATGCCCACTATATTGGCAATCCCAAACAAGTAACCGAGTTGATTATTATAAGAATAGCCATAATTTTCAACAAAATTTCCAAAAAAGGAGGCACATTTTGTAACCCTAGTCAACTGGACTAAATCCAATGGTAATAGTGTTGATGCTTCCAAAGTCGAGTCCTAGGTTCAGAGCCTAAACAGACATGATTAAGTATTGAAATTGGGTAAAAGACACAGAACTAATTGAATACGGCATCCCCCAACAGACAGAAATGGGTGCATGCCCATGCTAATTTGAAAGAGATACTCCTCTCTCACAACACCTAGGCCAAAAGGTCACCCACAGAAAACAAATTAAAAAAGTAAAAGACCAACTAAAGAAAATTTCATCACCTGAACATCTAAATCTAGCAAAACACCTTTGGCAAAAGAAAACCTTCAAAGCTTGATTCGAAATAGTCATAGACTCATAAGCAACATAATTTGGCAAATAGAAGTCTAGAAGAAGATACTGCAACAAGATCTAGTTATAAAAGTGTCAGTGCTTCCAAAGTGAAGCCTGAGGCTCAAATCCTCAAGATACATGATTAAGTACTGAAATTTGATAGAATACCATATCCAGCTAACTATATTGGCATAGCCATACACCAATAGACAAGAACAAATGGAAGACCCACATGGTTTTGAAAGAACAGATACCCCTCCCTCATGACACCTAAGCCAAAGGTCACCGACTCACCACCATACAAAAGGCTTAGCAAATTAAATAAAAATAAAAAAATAAAACTAATCAAAGAAAATTCTCACTCCAACATCTAAATTTGCCAAATGCCTTAAGCAAAAAAAACCTCTAAAAGCTTGATTCAAAACATGGTTATAGGCAACACAACTTTCTACATTATAAATCTAGTAGCAAAGTCTACAAGCAATGCTCACACAAATTGTTACAAAACTCGCAAGCCAATTTGCCAGGCGAGTCACTCACTCAATAACTTGCCAACAAGTTTTTGTAAAAATCACGGAAATTTTTGCTTGAAATCCTCACGAGTAAATGCAAAAAATCATGATCTTTGCTTTGAAAAACTCGTCCAAATTCATATGATATATGATGGAAACTAATGATAAGCTCAACAAATTTAGTAATACATGTTTTTGAAGAATATTTAATAAATTATGTATCTTAATATGTTCGATAAATTTGCCGAATTATTGCCAATTTTTTTGGCAAGACCCAAGGTTTTAAAAAATTTGGACCAGCCATGCCATTGCCGAGTCTGAGTTTTTCAACTTTGCTCACACAAACTACAGAAATTGCATTTATTAAAATCCCATATTAACAATCAACCTAATCTCGGAAATTTTTTAGAATTCTACATCACAACATTGTGAATTTGAGTGTAACTCCCCAAAAAATGCCACTTAATTGTTGGAAAAAAATACAGTAAAAAGCCACTACAAATGTCATGGTACAGCATATGATCTCAGAAACTTTTGTAAATTCTACATCTAAATTTCGTAAATTTAAATTCAAAGTAAGCTCAGTTAAGGAAGATGTCACTCATTTGAAAATAAAAAGTCATCATCTACAAAACAGTCAGAATAAACATCTAACAACACAATCTACAGGCAATCCTCACAGAAGCTATGGAAATTTTCTACATGCAACTTACAAATATGCATTGATTAAAATTTTAAGAATATCACAAATACAGTGCATAATCTTACTGCTAATCTCAAGCAATTAAGTTCCCATGTTCCACAGGGACACATCAGTGTGGGTCAAAGTGACTTCCTGGACATCCAGGGGACTGGGCACATCCCTTTTTTCTTTTGAAAAATGTGGTGATGTCCCATTCTTTTGTTGTTTTGGGGACTTCCTGGTGACCCCTAGCCATCCCAGGGACTTCAAGGCATCCCTTCACATCATATGCATCAAAAACAGCAAAAAAAAAAAAATTTAAAAAAAACATTCTAAAACAAATAAAGCCCTAAAGAAGGGAACCCCTTAGGTTGTTTCCAATAAATCAATCCAGTGATGATTACTATTTCTGAGCTTATAGTTCAATGTACCTATGTTCTGTGCATGATGCAGCATTTCATTTTTGAGTGGTCAAATATAAATCATGTTTCATTTGATGACTATAATTATCAATCTGTAAGATAAATTATGGAATCAATGAATTGTTATTGTACTTAATCTTTAAACTTTCAGCATCTTTTGCTTTGTTTATCTTAATTTTTGGTATTTTTAATTATTTATATGCTTTGTTTATCTTAATTTTAGGTATTTTTTAATTATTTATATTTTAAAATCTTCAGATATTAAATTTAAATTATTTTAATTAACCCTCCTCTGCAATCCCTAAAACCCAGACAAAAAAAATAGCTTTCCCAAAACTCAGAGAAATGAGAAATTATGAGAATTTTGAATTCAATTCCAAGAAAATACCACTTAATTGTTGAGACAAATACAGTTCCAAACACACAAAAAATGTCTCATTAAATGCCAAGAAATGTTAATAAAACCTACAAAATTAATTACAACCAAACATATTGATGTCAATGAATAACATATTTATTTAATTTGAAGTACAATGTTATAAAAAAAGGTAATTTCAAAAATAGCATATTGTAGTTTGCTTTCTCAAAAGAATAACAACATTTTCATCGAAATTTCAAATGGCAACATACAGTATATAATATTAGAGCTGAAATGAGATAATTTTGTCTCCTTTACATCTAAGTTTAGTTAAGTTTTTCAACCCATCCCTGGAAATAGAAATGTTTTGGGAGTTCGGCCAAATTAAAAAAATAAATGAAGTACTCATCCATCATGCAATCCCAGCACAACACCTTGGTGTCCCTAGAGTCTTAGAGATGTCAGGACATCCCCAATGGGCTGCAGTTTTAAAAAACAGCAAAAATAGAACCCTAGTCACCAAGGATTACAAACTGTATCAGGGTTTACTTTCTTGCAGATATGACTAAATTTTACCTATTTTGGGTTCAGAAAAAATGCAACTGCAGATATATTTTAATAATACAGAGATCTTAACTGTATTGATCTTGCATTTGTACCATATTCTTTTTTACTTCTGTCACTTTTTATTTGCTTTGGTTTTATTATTTCTCCTCAGGGCACTTGGTTTATTGATTCCCTTATTTATTTATTTGTATCATTTGGGAGACGGTAGATCTTTAGCATACCCTTTGTATGATGGGCTCATCTCATGTCATGTGTGAAGCTCTTCACATGGAGTTGTGCTCTAACTAGTTTCTATGTGTCGAAGTTTAATGTTGGGTGGGTTGTGGTGTAAAGCTTTCTTCTTTATTGTGTAGCTTTAGATGTGACTTGCAAATGTTAGTGTTGTCTTAATGGGTTCATTGGTCTATCGTGTAATGGCACACAAGCAATTTGCAAAGATCTTTACTACAAGAGCGTTGTTTCAAATAGGCACCGAAAGGCAATTTTTAACAGCTAAAACCCTACACCCTTGTGTCTAGGTGAAGTGTATGTTGGCAGAGTGAATGGTCTTGGCCTGAACAAGACTAGATGCTACAAAGCCACTATTCGGCAAGAGTTTTTTCAAAAAAATGCAAAGGTGACAGATAATAAAGATAGGAACAAGATTTCTGGCTTCCTGCCCTCAGATAATTCCTTCTCTATTCAAGTGCAGTTGGCTAGCTTGAAGTCATTGGTACATGATGTTTCTAAGTAATTGGTATCTAGGAACAACTTAAGAGATTGAATAAGGAGATTCTTTTCAATTTCTCATCAACCTGAGCATATCCAAGCTTTCTGTACTGATTTTCAGGCAGTGGTTAAAAATTAAAATCCTTCTAGTGAATAAAAACAAATGCACCTTGGAGATAACTAGTACATATATTCTACCTTCTCTGAATGGCAGTTTGGTTAGGTCTACTCACAAGGCTGAGGCCAATTATGAAGTCAATTTTCCTCAGCTGGTAGTGCCGATTGAAGATTTTGTGGTTCATTCTAAGGGGGTACGTGTGGCTTATATTCCTATTAGCGGCAGCTTATCCACTAGTAATGTTGGGAGGTGGAATGTGACTAGAGCAGTTTAATTTCAGTGGGTTGTCAAGTCCCCACCAATGAATCAGATTGCAAGCCCTTTTAAACCATGGTCCAGGTAAATGGGTTTCTAATAGCATAATAAGGTGGCATCAAAGTTAGCATGGACATGCTAGCACTTTAGACTGCAAAAAAAATTAATTAAAAATAAATTAAAAGTCATCATGGGCAGCGATTGGATAGGCAGGATTGCAGCTCCTTCCACAGTGAAAGGTTGCGACTCCCTCAAATATAAGATATAAGGAGAGATTATTTCCTTGTGGCGAAATCAATAAACTCGGAAAATATAAAGTGACTTGTAAATAAACAATTACAGCCAAATATAGTAAGTAGGGCTGGCACATTAGCTTAATTAAAAATAAATAATTATTCTCAAAAGGCAGCAATGAAGAATATTGACTCGTTTCTTGTTAAGGACGGTGACTCCTCCAAAAAATGGAGTGTCATGTCCCCTTCTTGAAATAAGATTAAATTATAAGCAATAATAATTAAATTAAAACTATAAAAGAATAAAAAATTAAAATAATTAAAATTTAGTTAAGTTACTGTTAAACAAATTGTCAAAAGGCATGAATGGAAAAGTTGTGTCTCCCTCAAATGAGAGGTATAAAAGGGAGAGAAGAGAACTTCATTTGAGCGGGAAAGGAAGGAGGAAGAAAGAGTGCAACATAAAAAGTAAGGAAGGATTAAGGGAAAAGGAAAGGGAAGAAAATAAGGAAGTGACTTTCAAAAGGTGAAGGATTGTGACTCTTCAAAAGGATTGTAATTATCAAGCGTTGTGACTCTTCAAAAGGGTTGTGATTATGAAGGGTTGTGACTCTCCAAAAGGGTTGTAATTATGAAGGGTTGTGACTCTTTGAAAGGGTTGTAATTATGAAGGGCTGTGACTTTTCAAAAGGATTGTAATTAGGGACAATTATGAACGGTTGCGACTCTTGCCAAAAGGCAGACATGATGAAGAGGTATGACCTCTGCCTCACATGGAAGATATAAAGGAGGAGGAAGATCAAATGGAATGTGGGGAAAAAGGATTAGAGGAGATCTAGAGCGGAAGTATAAGAAGGGATCAGAAATAAGAATTGAGAAGGAAATAAGGAAATAAGATATGTAGATCTAGAAGAAGATATGCAGATCTTTAATGGGATATGTGCAAATTTGAATAAGTAGTAACGACAGATTTAAAAAGTGAGAGATAGGAAGTGAGAGGGGCAGCAGTTTTTGTCAAACGGATGTATCTTTTCATAACCAAAGGGTGTAACCCTTTCATAAGAGCATTTACAAATGAAAGGGTGTGACTCCCTACACTAAAAGGAGATATAAAGGGAAGAACTTCATTGAAGGGCGTGGAATCAAAAAAGGGAGATCAACTGGGAGAATAATATATTATTCTCAAAGGTGACAATGAGAAGTGGTGACTCAAATCTTATGAAAGGTACCTTTTAACTTGTAAATTATAAAGGGGAGATCATTCCAAGCAAACATCAATACATCCTCACTCATCAATGCATCACACAATCAAGTAATCTATGAATCAGAAAAGGTTGAATCAAACAATCTATCAATTAGCGAAGATCAATTCAATAAAGTGAATAAACAAGCAATCAAATCATCATCAATCAATTCACATCTTGGAATCATAAATTAATCATCAAATTTCTCTTAAATCACTCAATTCATCATTCAAACATCAATCATGCCCTCATTCATTCATTCAATCATCGAGGAGGAAGAGAAAGTAAAAAAAAGGTTAAGATCAGATCATAAGTTCAGAACTTCAGAGCACTAGGTATTAGCAGAATGTGGAAATGTCTTAAATAAGAAATTCTGTTTATGACTGTTATTTCTGAATTAAATATGTAGCCCACGATTATGATAATATGTGATTGTTTATCATAAATGCATATATATATGCGTACAGATAATTCTCATAATATTAATTTTATCCAATTTGCATTACTGATTTAGGAACATAATAGTATGATACAGCTTACATATAAATATACATACTTGAGAGCTATTATGCATTTCATCTGATGAATCATAAATGTTGTATTATAGAGTTTATGTATATCATGTATGAATTCTGTCTATTGTAATTAATCATGGTAAGGAAAGTGAAATAGTCATGATTGGGAGAACGGCGATGAGGCCACCTACTAAGCACGCCACCTCATGGTTGTGACCAGGAAGTCCCCATGAGGCCAAAGGGGGACAAAGTGGACTGCCTTTGGGCTTAGGAAGGATAGGCTTTCGGAGCACCCTATTGTGAATGCTCCTCGCAATTCCTACCGTGGTGAATGGGTGTTCAATCTTTAGAAGCGAGTTAGGAATGGCAAGATGGAGGAGAATGGCGATAGGACCCCACACTAGGTAGCCCACCTCATATGCATGGCAAGGGCCACACAAGGCAAAGGGGGAACAATGTATCCGCTCTTGGGCCTAGGGTAGGAGGTTTTTGGGGCACCTCATCAATTCGCCCTACCTTATCACTTCTATGGTTGGGTTATCATCAACAATCTATCTAATTGATTTTCATTCCTTATATATGTTATTTTTATAATCTCAAGAAATCTAACTATGACACTATGATTATATATGAACCCTAACTGTGTTGCTGGATTTCTCGTTTGGGGTTACATGACTAAAGAAATCCTATATATTCAATATTGTAAAAACCCTAATCTTGTGCAATTGTAATTTTAGAGCTAATTAGGATATTCATAATTTGGGGACATTACATGGATATAAAGGGCAAATCAATTCATTGTGAAGAACATCAATTTGGGAATAAATATGATGACTGTTTACCAGTAAACTACAGCAAAGGAGGACGAACAACCTCCGAAGTAAATTAAGAGTTTTAAGAAATCATCACAGTAGACATACAAGAGGAAATCATCACAGTTTGAAGAGAACTTCTAGCAAAAAATCAAGATAAAGGTAAATAAAAGTAAAAATTATTAAATATATTAACAATAAATTCAATATATATTGTTATATAAATACAACATAAATTAACAATAAGTAAATAATCTACAAGTTATATAATTATAATTTAGGTGATGTTGAAAGCTTTTGTAAAGCCATTATCATATTCATGGGGATCAAAAAAAAATAGTGAAAATGAGCATGGAAAGTGACAATTTCAACAAGAAAGGAAAGCAGTTGTCGGACCCACCTTCGGCATTTCAATGGAGGAGGCAAGAAGAGTCTGTTTCTCCTTGGGCAAGCATTGAGTGAGATAGAGGCTTGGCTATTGATGGAATTTCTTCAGCCATGACATATTCTTCTAAATCCTTCCAAAAGTGTTTTCCATATGGATCAAAGGCTTTCTCTGTAGCTTCCTGAACAACAATTGACTCACCTAATGGAGGCTTTTTTGGTGGCAGTGAGGTGAAAAGCATTGTTATGGGTATTTCTTTGCATAAGGAAAAGTTTGATGAGGAGCAGGTTGTTTATCAAGCTTGTAAAAATGCTTTAAATCCTTGTCAAATTTGTGGCCCATTTTATAAAGCACGGATTTGGAAGGAAGACAGCTCTTACAGCCCTTTTCTTCTTCAAGAGCATTTTTCCTAGTCCATTTCCAATCTTTCAGATTCTGTTGGCATGGGTCCAACTTTTGTTGGTGGTTCTTCTCCTATGGATGGCAATAATGATGAAGGGTATCAATGTCAATCTTTAGAGGTTGACAATTTGGCCTTGCATGACTCTCGCTTCTTCTCCTTGGCTGATATTCCCATTTCTTTTGCACAAGATTAGGCAGTTATTTGCCTTTCTAATCAATCTACTGATCCCATTTCAGCTCATAAGCGCAAGGATTCATTGTATGTAGGTTCATGGGTAAAAGAATGACTTTGGAAGAGATTCACATATGAATGAATTAAACTTCAAGCGAGGTTAAGAAAAGTCCTTCATCCTAGCTTGAAAAGGGTTTCTTTCGTGTTCTTTTTTGGTCTCCAGAATATCAAGATTTAGTGTGGAAAAATGCTCCTCAGCTCTTTGGCAGGACAAGTCTCTTCATGAGACAATGGAAACCCTTCTTCAATCCAGAAACCTTTTTTCCTAAGTTGCTTTGTGGATTCATCCTTAGAGCCTCCCATTAGTCATCCTGAATAGAGGACAGGTTGTACTACAAGCGAAAAAGGCTAGCAATTTTGTTAGAATTGATCTAGCTTAGGAAGATGCTCATTTAGACAATGTGAAAGTTCATATGATGACTGAATTTCTAAACCACTTTTTCATTCAATTTGAATTTTATCTAGGAATGGTTCTTGGATCCGATAAGTTATTTTTCATAGTTGCACGGGGACGGGGGTACTTGGGTACTTTGGGTACGGGTACGGGTACGGCTATTTTTCAAAACAGGGGACGGGGGTACGTCAAATTTTTTTTTATAATATAATTTTTATATTTTATAGAAAATCTGAAAATATGAGTCATGACATTTGAGTTTTCAAAACAAGAATAGTGATAAAGTTTGCAGATGTGTAATGTATTGTTTTTAGTTTCAGATTTGCAATATGTTCCTAAATGTTTAGATGCATAAGTTCATAACAGAGATGGCAAACTTTAAACATGAACAAGAAGATTATAATTCATATAACGACATATTGCAAATGATGAACTTCTGACTTGAACAGTGATAAAGTTTACTAGTGTAAGTTAATCAATATTGTATCAAAGTATCAAACCGATTACATATTGAATTAAGCTTGATAAACAGCAAGCTGATACACAAACAAAAAACGGAAACAAAAATCAGACATCTTAATCTATCATCTAGTCGAAAACAGAAACAAAAATCAGACTTTTTTTTAACGTTTTGCAAAAAAAATCTGCCGACGTTGACGTGGCATTTTGAGGGAGAGGGTAAAGTACCCAGCAAGTATCCGGTACGGGGATACGCGTCCCAGTACCCGGTACGTGTACCAGGGGTCTGGGTACGCGTACCCGTGCAACTATGTTATTTTTTTATGGTTAGTCCTTTAGATGTTTCCAATGCAATCAGGTAGAGCACAAGGGAATGGAGCGTCCTCCTTCCAAGTCAGTGGTTTCTCCAGCATTACCTTTGTGGAAATCACAGAAGCAAAATGCATGAAAAAAATCTCAATAAATCACAACTCACAACTTGAGGTGATTATTTCAGTAGAAAATATTATGAGTTTGAACTCACACCAAACAAATAAAATTGATATTTTGACCTTCTATAAATATTTCTCAAGGTCAGCCTATTTAATCTTCTTTTTCAAAAACCCTAACCCTAATTCTGTTACAATTATTGCTCACTGCATGATTTTTTAAAGAAACCCTAACCCTAAACTGAATTTTTCACAATTAAATCAACAATTCTTTGAAAAATCTTTATTATTTAATTTGTTGATTTATTCAGTCAAACGGCTGAAGCAAATTGTGGCCCTTAAAACAGCATAGGTAAAGCCTGGGAAAGAAAACCTGTGGAGGACATTGCAAATAGTAATATCTTCAGTTGGTAGTGTTCTTCACTTCTAGGGCTATAAAGGTTTTATTAAGGTGGTTAAGAACAGAGAAGAAGATGAGAGGATAATTGGGGCAATCTCCCCCTTGTGACTCAAGATGTTCCATCAGTTCGAACTACAAGCAAAACGACAGGAAATCAGAAGAAAGGTTACATCTAGAGGCCAAGGACTCCATTGGGGATGGTTCACAAAAGTCCTTCATCAATTGAGGATTAGTTGAGGTTTCATTGTGATATACTGGTTTCTAAGTGTGTGTTTGTGTTCTAGTAGGATTTTTCATGTTTCCCTTTGGTTTATTTAGCAAAGATTTTATAGTAAAGGCTATTGCCTATTGATTTAATTGGTTGTTTCAAAGTTTCTTTGATTTTATAGCTGTGGTCAAGTGACGCAATAGGTTCCCTGATTTATCCAAAAAGTTAGGTGAATGGTAAATGAAAAGAATGATAATCAATTCCTCTCACCCTCCCTCTGTTAGAATTATGATAGAATCTAATCTAAACCTTGTGCAAAACTTTTAAAAGCCTACTTGAAGTAGCTCTGACATATATCTTTCTATCTACATTATGTGGTTCGAGCCCTACTCAATCTGAAAAGGCACGGCATATTAGGGAAAGCATGATGATGATGATGGTTCACATTTGCAGAAATGTTAGGTCGCCATGACACAGCAGCCATGGAAATCCTTTCTTTTCTCAATGAGTGTACCGGGCATGGCATTACTCTACAGCATCAACAAGAGCACTGGTATGTGCTCGTGGAGACCTTATACTTTTAAACTGGCAAACATTTATGAAAAGAAAATTTACACAGCTTAAGAAGGTCAAAATCTCTGTTGTTTTTAACTGATTTTTTTGCAGATATAATTTAACATAAAAACAGAGTTCTGACCTTCTTAAGCTCTGTAAATTCCCTTGAGCATGCTGAGCACATACCAGTGGCTGAACCTATTCAGGGCAGGTATGGCCCTGGGTACCCGCAAACCCATTAAAGTATGTTTTAACTTTTAACTTTCAAGTATCCAAACATGTAAAGTGCATTGTGCATCAATTACCAATTCAGAGTACTGAAAAAATACATTTAAAAATCCAGAGTTTTTGACCTTCTTAAGCTCTGTAAATTTCCAGAGGGTGCCCAGCACAAACCTGTAGTTGGACCCACTCAAGGAAAATATGGCCCTGGGTACCCATGAACCCATTAACAAAGGTTTTAACTTTTTAAGTATCCAAAAATGTAATGTACACTAATAAACAAATCAGAAAAACCAATATATAGTGTATGATCTTAAGACTAATCTCAGGAAATTCCGCAAATTCTACATCTAAAGTTGGTAAATTAAAACTCAAAGTCAGTCCAAACAAGATGTCCCTGAATAGTTGAGAAAAATGAAAAATATAATGTTCGAGGCCACAAACAAAATGTCACATAAACCACCTTAAAACAGATATTACAGCCAAAACCCACACAAAAAGTCTAAAAAAACTCCCTATAAGTAAAATTATAATATATCTCCAATAATTCTTGTTTCTATAATTCTATAATTCAGACACAGGTAGTGATAATTTTATTGATTTTTCTGATATTGCATACATCAGTTCTCAATGAATATAGTTATAATTGCAGCTTATGTTTTAATAGTTTGGTTTTTAATGCTAGGAGAGGTACTGCCTTTTCAGGCTACCAGTTTTATCATCTCAGTTAGACACTCCCATGCTCTAGCATCTTAAAAAGCAAGAAGATCCGAGGGCTATATTTTTTTTCCGCTTACCTTATAAATATCATTTCACCTCTATTTAAAAATAATATAAACAAAAGTTAAGTGTATTAATGTCAATCAAAAACATATTTCTAAGTTTACAGCAGAAAATGAAAATATTTCAGAAAAAAATATGAAACTTAAGTACTTTTTTAGAACGATTCTGAAAAAATAAGTATACCATGTTTTTCACCAAAACTTTCAATGACAAACTGTATCGTTCTAAAAGTTAATCTTGGGAAATTTCATCCGTTCTGCACTCAAACTCAGTGAATTTGAAGTAAGAGTGAGTCTTACTTCCAAGAAATAAATGTCAATCAATCATTGAGAATTTGAGAACACTTCAAAAAAGATACCCAAGCTAATGCTCCCAAAGACTACAAATTTTTTTATGTCATATAATCTAACCTATAAATAGACATCAAAAAATTCTGAAATTTTCCAGCTGATTATAAAAATGCACCCCTGATTTATTGAGAAAAACAGTCCTAGGACATAAAAATTGTCTCATTAAAAATCTAAGCCTACATTATACAAATAATATTCCCAAACACTATGAAATATTTTTATGTGGCATAACCAAATGTATAACTATACACCTGAAGATATATCTTATTTTTTATGAAAACAACTCTAGGGCACCAAATATGTGACATTGAACAAATGAAAAGCACGGTCCAAAGGAAATGCTCCCAAAAACTACGGCTTTTTCTCTTGGCACAAGCAAATGTGTGAAATATAAATCAAAATATGTCTTAATTTCTATAAGATACTGCCACTTAATTATTGAGATGAACGCAGTCCTAGACCAAGTCAAATGGGATGAGCTCAGGGCTTAAATTCGTCTGGGCTTTCATAGTATAAATGGTTAACTGTGCTCAAATCCTCAGGAGATATTACATACTTGAACATGTACAAATGTTGAATGCTAATTGTTAAATAGAGTAAAATAACCCCTTCCAATTCTGGGTGCAGTATACCCCAATGGACAAGACTAAATTCAAACCATGGGTGAATTTAACAAAAGAGATGCTCCTAGGTCACGGTATATAAGCTGAAGGATCAGCCAGCAACGAGAAATTAAACATATCAAAAGCACACTGTTCTACACCGAAAAATGTATTCGATTGAATACTTGTGAGCTCATTTTACAGGAAACTCTTCCAAAAACTATTACCTCAAGATCACGTTTTCCTATGTAGCACAACCAGATTTACAAATATGCATCATATATATACATATATATAAGGCACTGCTGCTCAATTATTGAGAAATACAGTTGCTTGGCCAGAAGGTGTCATGGTAAATATCTTATAACACATTACAGGCAACACTTCCAAAAGCAAAGGAATGTTTCAATGCCGCACAAACCTAAATGTAAGTATTTAAATTAATTAATACAACTTCATTTTCGCTAGTGAAAATAACAAATGAAATGCCGCTCAATTATTGAAAAAAACAGAGTATGAGGCCACAAAATGCGTCACGTCCAATATCTAAAAACACATTATACGGGCAACGCTTACAAAAGCGACGTAATTTTTCAATGTAAAGTGACCAAACATTTTTTGAAATCCAAGCTTTCGCACCTAAAGATACGAAATTTATGAAAATTTGCAAATGCAGCCAAATCTGCCACACGAACAACGGGATCAATAACAAAATACAAGTAACTACACAGAAACATTACCTCGTACTTCGTTTTCGAGACGATTGAGCTCAACTTTAACCGGATCAGAGCCGTGCATCAGATTCAAGATATCTTCACCATCCATACTCGGTCGCTTCACATGTTTCTTCTTATTCTTCCCGTCGGATTTAAAAGACAAATTTGCAGTAAGCACAGGCCCACCGGAATCCGGCACGGGCGGCCTGCCATTGCCGTACACACTCTCCAGCAAATAATCATCGTCTCCAAGGAAGCTGTAAGAGTCCGACATGCCTCCCACTGGTCTGATCCGCTCAATTACATCCAAAGCCACGGCCTCGCAGCCTCAAAAAACATGAAAACCCCCAGTAACTTCAAATCACAAAAGAATAGCAAAACCCTCACTTCTCCACCAAAATGAGGCCAATGAGGCCGCTGAAACCCTCGTTTTACAGTTTATACCGCTCGCAGAACACTTCTCGATCAAGATTTTGCCGTTTCGGAGCTCGAAATCATCGCCATTCTTTAACTTTAGCGATCCTTGTCGAAATTAGTCGTTTAAAACCTCAAAAGAACGTAATTTTCACCACACTTTTATATCGCCCAATGCCGCCGCAGCTCGGATCGATCCCGTGACCAGAATGTCCTTTCCAAAAGCTCCTGCAATGATTTAGAATTTTATTCAGCCTGCAAATCCTTGGCTGCTTTTAAGTTCAGCTCCCCCTTTTTTTTAAATAAATAAAACTTCACCTCCAAAATAATTTTCACCGTAGAGTGAAAGCGAGCTTTCTTCGGAGGCTTAGGAGTCTTTTAAACTCCCACTTTTCACCTTGGGCAAGTGAAGGATTACTATTTAATGATTATTTTTATGCTTTTAATTATATGTTCGACTGCCATATAAAAGCTACCTGAAAAGATAATGATGGCAAAAGACTAAAAGCTATTTTCCAATGACCTCAACCTTCACAAGTTCCTATGATCTGTATTTATTTTTTATTTGTTTGTTTTATTTTATTCAATGTTTTTTCTTCAATCTATTATAATGTAGTTTTGGTTGGGACCCTTGGGTGATAAAGAAAGGGAGGAAAATGAGAGGTAATAGCTTGCAAGCAAACATGAGATTTGGTCCATGTGGTTGTCACTATTGTTAGGCTTGAATTCCGTTAAAAGATGGGAAGTGTTCCCAATGCAACAAGCATTGGATATGCTATATTAGGTGGATGTAAATATCTTATTATCTTTCAAAATTTGAGTAACATGGAAGGGTTGGGAGTAGGACGATAAGAGTGATTGAATGTATTGGAGAGAGTAACATTTCATGCCCTTCATTTGTCCTTTAAGTATGTTTATTACTTCTAAGTTAATAATTAGATTGTGTCAAAGTTTTTAAATTGTAATTTTTAAGTTTTTTAACTTTGTAATTAATTATATTTAATGGATTGGGATGTGGGTATAAATTTGTGTTATGTTTTAAATTTTTATTTTGTAATGTTGTTGATTTTTTAGAGTGTTAAAATATTTGAATTGAGTGTTTAGTGTTATATTTAAAAGTATTATCTTGTGATATTTTGAATTGAGTAATGAAAGAAAAATATTTTTTCCTTTTGTTAATCAAGCATCAATTTTCATCTAT
The DNA here is from genome assembly GCA_018584345.1 of Thuja plicata. NCBI lineage: Eukaryota > Viridiplantae > Streptophyta > Pinopsida > Cupressales > Cupressaceae > Thuja > Thuja plicata. Next base: position 353,590 of record MU225675.1, read on the forward strand.
AAGGACAACAATCAATATTTAAGATTAAAGCACGTTACAAAGATATCTTTATACATAATCACTCATCTAGTTGTGTCAAACTTTAGCAGTATTCAACAATCAACTCAGTGAGATTCATTACCAGTTTTCATATAGGCATTATTTTTTCTTTGTATATCTATTTACTAGTGTTGACTCAATCCTATGAGCCTTGTTGTGGGTTAAGGAAACTACACATTTATATTCTACCACAACATGCTTCTAATGGTGCTCCTTACCTCCACGTTATTTTCCTTCTCATATGTATATCAAGCGAGCAACAAGAACTTCAGGCAAGTATCAAAAATATGTTTATATAGAAGATGAGATTGTCCCATTAGGGCAAGATCACACAACTTAGACTAGATTTCATGAGTGTTATTGTGTGTTGAGATGTTAGATTCTCATTATGGTGAAAGAAAATCAACTTTGGTAAAGGAAGGTTAGCTTGCTTTGAGAGTGATTTTGAATCATCACACTCAAGATAACCAGCTGAGTTGATACTTAAAATATTTAAAATAGAAATGCTTACTAAATGGAATCAAATTACCTCAAGAAAATAAACTAGTGAAATTACATAATACTATTAATATATAGAAGCATTGAGAGGGAGGGGTGAATCAGTGTAAACAGAGGATATACTAGTATCCTCAAAACCAGTGTAAACAGTATTAATGCTTACTAAATGGAACCAAATTACCTCAAGAAAATAAACTAGTGAAATTACATAATACTATTAATATATAGAAGCACTGAGAGGGAGGGGTGAATCAGTGTAAACAGAGGATAATCAACCAATAATTTGATTATGCTTTAAACAACTTCCACGAAACCAAACATTTAATTGTAACTATGCAATAGAAGTAAAGTAATTCAATCAACCACGAAGCATAAACCATAACACCATTATTTTTATCGTGGAAACCCTTGTAAGAGGGAGAAAACCACGGTGGGGATGACACCCACAAATCTTTTCACTGTAGTAAAAGAGTTGCCCTGTTAGGAGCTTACAATACCCTACTAGGGGCTCACCCGGTTAAGAATGACTAGTACCTTGTTAGAAGTACAAAGAGACATGTTAAGATCCACCTCACTAGAATATTCAGAACTCTTTCTCAGAAGACACCTTCTTAGAGGATTTACACAAAAGACTTGTTAGAGTTCACCCTGTTAAGGGATTTAACCTTGCTAACCTTTTGAGTTAGCCTTGAGCAATGAACTCAAATCACTGGTCTTTAATGGCACTGCTTGCCTACAAGATCCAATTCAATCTTTGATCTCTTGACGCAACATTTTGTCTCTGTATATGATCGCAATCACCACAAACATGATCAACAACCCTAAATCACTGATTTAGCATTCCTTTATATAGTTGTTCTTAAGTCAATTAAAACATTATAAACAATCCACAAGTTGGCACTACACATTGACCAACCTCATGAAAATTCGAGTCAAATAAACCTAACATGTCGACCCAAAACATAGTACAAAAGTTTATTACAAAATATTGATAATTACTTAACTGCCTTGACCATATGATCATCAAGAACCAATTGGTAGCTCAACTGATCCATATAGAACAAATACCAAAAATACTAACTTTCACACATTATTGAGTTAATTGTCGTGATTGTACCTTTGAACTATTCTGACCATAGGGATGCATCAAAAATGATCGCACCGCCCAATGTGCTCATCATCTCGAGTGCAACTCAAAACACACTCCTATTACTGATTGTTACTGTCTTCATGTTCACTGGTCAGAACACTTAGCAAAATTTCTTCATCCTGTCGATTAGAAACAACAACCTATTCACTAAAACTAATAGGGTTAATAAGCTTCCATCAATGACAAAATTAAACTCATCATTTTACTGCCAAAATCCACCATAATGCCAACAAATACATAGTGTTGGCATCCCATTTTGATAATGAATATAATTTTAAAATTTGCATATGTATATTAAGTGAGCAACAAGCACTTTCAACAAGTATTAAAAATCTATTTATATAGAAGACAAGATCATCCCATTAGTGCAAGATCACACAACTTAGACTAGATTTCATGAGTGTGATTATTTCTTGAGATATTAGATTCTCATTATAGTGAAACAAATTCAACTTTGGTAAAGAAAGGTTGGCACTCTTTAAGAGTGTTTTTGGATCATCGCATTCAAGATAGCTAGCTTAGTTGATTCTAAAAATATTTAAAATAGAAATGCTTACTAGATGGAACTCAATTACTCAAGAAAATAAACTAACTTGAAATTACATAATACGTAGTGTTGGAATCCCATTTTGATATGTCTCATTTGTTTTCTTTTTCTAGTATTTAGGTGTGAATTTGGGCCATCTTTGTTTTGTTGATAATTGATATGAGAGATTTGTTGAGTTCTCTTGTGGAAGTGCAAGTTAAAAGGGCCAAAAAATATTCAAGGAGTTTGTCAAAAATAAGTTAAACCCAAGAAGAAATTTTCCTAGTAGGTTTTTATCATCCATCCAGGCCATGTGTGTCCCTTGATTTTCCTGACAAGGTCATGTTTGATTGAAAATGCTCATAAAAGGAAGAAAAAATGAAGAGATGGTTAAGTACAACCTTAATGAGAACCAAACATTTAAGTGAACCTCCTCTTTTACAAGTTTTTGGATTCAATGTAGTTGGCTTTTTTGTCATATGTAGCTCAATTAGAAGATCTTATATAATGACCTTTGTGGAAATATGTGCCCCTTTTGAATTGCACCTTTTAAGTTTTGAGTTGAGCTTAGTTGGATTTACCCATGGTTGATAAGTCATAAGCCATAATTAAATATTTGTCATCCATCTAAAGTTGAGCATTAATCTTGTACATTTGTTTAGTTACTTTGAAAGTTCCATAGATTACAACCTAGTGTCATCATATATTGATGTTATCATTTTATTATCAGCTCCTCTTACAATACTTTCTTTATCATCTAAATTGGATCTTTCAAAATTGAATTTATATCAAGACAATTTATTTTCCTCATAGGTTACCCATCTTTACATCATGCTTGCATCGTCATTTCACCATCTTCCCTTCACAAGGATTTCATAGCTGATTGAATTGAACCATTTTAAAATACACCTTCTAATTTTCTTTAGTTGGTCTTCCCTCCAAACCAATCCACTTGTGATCTCTCATATTTCATTAATTGTTGGCATCATCTCATTTTTTTGTCTTCATAATGTAATCACATCTAAAGCCATCCTAATTCATGATGAAAACACAATTATATCATGATGATATCATCATATACTTTTGCTAACATCATAATCAAAGTTTTCCATCTAAATTATACACTAAAATGAACATTGTGAAGTTGAAAAGTTTAGTTATAATGATCTTCTTCGTAGGTTCACTTCAAAGGGACTTCTCCATAAGTTTGATTCCACCAATGACTTTCAGGAGTAGTTTAGTTGCACCTCCAAAAATCATGAATGCAATAGAATGACTAGAATAATGTCATTAATGTATTTTTAGCAACTACAAGTACCAAATTCAATTCAATAGTGCATAAAAGTATTTCTAAATTTATTTGCATAGATGAAGAGGATAAAAGTGAAAATCATCTACCATAGTTACTGCTTCCAATATTGAAGTCGGACACACCATTTCTAGATCACAAGTTTAGCATTTTTCATCGGTGACTATATTATTTTGTGTACTTAATCCATGAATCATTAATGCAAATATACATTAAGGTGAGGGTAATGTTATTTTACGCTTCCCAGTCAATCAAATAAATTTTGGAATGGACACATGTGTGCAAGACATCAGTTAAAATGGTGAATAGAGTATGAGTGCCCCTTGTAATTACAAAGGTCATTGATTTTCATATTTTCTTGATGGTCATGCACATTTCCTTCGAGGTCTAACTTGTGTTGGTATATGTACATCCTTTTTTTTTATGAGAATGGGAAATTAGTTGGAGAAAAATACAGAGAATAAAGAAACATTTCACTAGGCATTTTATTCCAAAAAAAAAGAAAGAGCACCAATTTGTAACTTTACAAACTAAGTTTGTCTATAGTATGTATATAATCTATTATAATCATAAGATGAAAGCGTTTAAAGTGTAGAATCAACCTTGTTTGACTATATTCCATTTTATTGTATGTGTTTCGTGGTTTATATATTATTAGTTTTCTTGAACAAACAACTAAAAAAAATTGTGAATAATTTACATGGTGCATGTTCATAATAGTGAAATAAATATATAAGTTTGTCAATAGATTACTATGTAGAATCTCCTAGGTTTAATATTCTATAGATTTATTTATTTCAATGAATGCATATTGAGAATGTGGTGTTCTTGTGTATTTAGAGAAGTATGGTTTTCTATGAAATCATAATTAAGGTTTATTTATAGGAATTTATTTGTTTATTTGTTTAGGGTTAGATCATGACTCTATGGACACAAATCTTATATAAACCTCACTTTTCATCACCTTAATTCTTAAATAATTCATTAAAATTATTTTCCTTTAGTAATGGTTAGGTAGTTCTTCAATATTTTAGGTGCAAGAGGAAAACTGATAATAAGGAGTAAAACTTATCTAATTCATTAAACTTTATGTTTAATAAGTTTTTTATTGTTAAAGTTGTGTGGTCGTGTTTGTTAAACTAACACATGAGCATATTATGACATCAGTATTGTGATACATTATATAGATGGTATAGTTAATAAAAGGGTGAGTATTTAATTACTATGATACCAATAAATCTAAGAGATTAGGGAAACCCCCCTTTGTCTTGCTAACATAGAAGAGGAGGTATTACCAACCTCAATAATTGGTCCTAAGTTTCCCAAATAGAACATAGGTTTTGTTAGTGTAAATAGAGACATCATCAAACTGGTTGGATTTTAGACTATATAGGGGAATCCTATTGACACTGGTTGAGTCTCCATTGGGGAATGTTTTCCTTTATCTCACTTAAAGTGGTTGAGACATGTATACTCACCTATTGAAAAACCTAGTTCATGCACACTTGACACATGCTTAAACACTTATCATTTATAATTAGATGTGTCATAAATTTGGAGGGGTAGTCAATCATTTATTCTTAACTTCTTATCCCCTCTGCCTTGCATAAATAAGCAAGGCTCTCATTACATATTTATACATTTTATATGATAAACATTACATTGTGCTTTCCCTATTAATGTGGCTAGAAAGGTTAATGTTTCTTCTAGTTCTTGGGATGGGGTTGTTTGGCAAAATTTGAAAGCGAGATGGATCAAAGTAAACTTTGACAGGACCTCTAGGGGTAACTCAAGGCTTGGTCGCATTAGATGTGTGCTACAGGATCATAGCAGGAATATTTTAGTTACAAAATAGAATTTATAGGTGAAGCAACAAACAATATTGTGGAAGTAAAAAGGTGCTCTCCTCATACTTAATTGTGGTCTAGAAATCAATGTCGAATGGATCCATCTTTAACATGACTCATTAATTATGGTCAATGCCATTCATCATAACTCTTTCCCTAATTGGAAGTTAAATAGATTGTTAAAGCCAATTCAAAAACTAATAGGAAGGTTCAAAGAATTTAAGGTTTTGCATGTTTATGGGCAATTTAATTGTAGACACACTAGCCAAAAAAGCATCTCAATCGACAAGTACTTAAGGCTAGATGATGTATCTCCTTAAGCCACAAGGGATCTAAATAAACTAATTTGGATATGTGTTGCCTTAGCTAGCAATGGAAATGATTTATCTATCAATAGAAAGCATAAGTAAATGATGATAATATGTATGTGGTTTGTGTCGATTATATGGATGATGTGGCAAGATCAAGTGATAATTGTATTAAGGCTTTTTGTCCAATCCTCTATCCAATACGCAAATTGGTTATTAAATTTCACATATTGGAAATAATCTTGGTCTTGATATTTATATCTCCTTGTATCACCCCTAAATAATTATGGATATGATGGCTTGATGGTTTAGATTAAGCCCGAAACATGATATTTTGCAAGGAAAATTTGAGATTTACACATGTGAAAGGATAAGGAGTGGTTGGTTTTTTCTATTTATCCACTAGGGAAATGGGTAGTGACTCATTCTTTTCTACAAGCCTAGTCATGTATATGGTTAACATGTAGACCCTAGTTCAATTTCTTTCTAAAAGACATTAAATAACCTTCCTCAGTAAGATTTCTAAGAAGAAGTTGAAACATGTTTTTACCTCTAGACACATTCTACTAGAAGTGATGCATACAGTTGAATAAATTATAGGTGACGAGTTCTTGGAGGCAATGTATAAGTATTGGGTGCATGATGACATGTCCACCATGTTTGTGGTGGTTTTACTCAAGGTTGAGGAATTATTGGTCTCAATAAAAATGTTGTGCCAAAAACTTGTCAAATTATAGTTTCTCAGTGAAATAGATGATGTTAATTCTAATGTGTATGAAAACAAGCTCATCTTGTTGCCAAAAGTCTACTATGAATTGAAGTGAAAAGGAAGGGAGGTGAAGAAGTAGCCCTTGATTTCATCTCTAGAGTCGACATTTTTTTTTGGATCAAAATGAGGCATTGTGTTGCAAAGTCACCTTCCTAAAGAAATTAACGGAGCTTGTTGTTGTAGGTAGAAGTAGATAGATACAAGGCTACATGAAATTAAGGCCATGGTGAAGGAGGGAGATGAGGATGGGGATTTGGTGCAGGGCACCTCCCTACTTGATGTTTTGGTGTGGTTTAGGGTTGGTTTAGGAGTTTGTGTGAGTGGTAGAATAAGTTCCAAAAGGTTGGAAGCAATGTTAGTCTAACTCATGTTTGTAAGGGCTTTAGTGCTCATTAGGGGTTTTGGGATTTTTGAATTCAAATTGTGGGAAAGTTTCCATTTTAGTGCAACATGGGATGGAGGTATGTTTTAAGACCATAAATATCCTATTTAGGGTCCTAGGAGTCAGCATCAAGCATCAAGTTGACTTAGAAAGTCAAAATGCTTCAAAATGCAAAAAGTTGCTAGCAACTTTGAAAGTTGCTCGAGCAACTTTTGCAAGAAATGAAAAAATATGGTTAAACTGATTTGTAACTACCCATGCTCGGTATATGAGCATGGAATCAATGTTTGGACAAGGTTAATTAGATTTTGGATTGAGATACTTATTTCTGACACCATTGTACGGATGACTGTATCCTTATTTGCATAATCTGCACTGTGTCTTTGCTTCTGTACGGTCTTGTACGGATTGGCATAGGTGATCAGGCTCCATGTTTGTGTAGTGTTTCCTTTTAGATTTCATATGTAATATGTAGTTTTATTTGAAGTGTAGTAGAAGTTAAATTGTACATTTTTGAAGGTCACTGGTCTGACAGAGACTTAAACAATGTTACCTTGTGAGAAAATGGCTCTAACCTAGTTTTCCTCTGGTGGATGTGTCTAAAACCATGGGGAAATTAGGGTTAGGGTCTGTAGATAGGGTTGTAGGTTTTTTTTTTTGTTGTCTCTTTGCATTTCATAGGCCAAAGATGAAGCCCTATGGCTGACTGGTGAAACCAGGTGAGCCAGGATAGGGAGGAGAACAAATTGGTGTGAGTGTTAGAGTAGTCTTAGTATAGCTAATAATTAAATCATTTAATTATTAGTCTATTTACTTTATGCTTAAGTTTCACTTAGGCAGCTTATAATTCTTTAGGGTTTTTCACCTTTAGGGTTTCATGATTCCTTTTATAAGGATTCACTTCTTTGCATTTCATAAGGAGATTGTATTGTATTCATTATTGTTGATAATATAAAAGCTCTTTTCTGTCGACATGAATATCTCGTCTCTGGCTTTTTGGCCGCAATAGCTTCTTCTCTTTTCTGTCTGTATCTTGCTTCTCTGTGACAGTCTTGCATGCAGGTGTTCTTGGGAGGATTTGTCTTTATCAAATCTAACATGGTATCAGAGCTCTCCTGTTGTTCGTTGTTCATTTTTTGTTGAAGCACAGAGGGTTTCAGAAGTTTTTTCAGTATTTTTTATTGGATCTGGGGGGTCTTTATTTTTTGAGGCACTTTGGACCAAAACCGACCTCACGGTTGCGTCCAAAAGGCCCAAAAACCCCAGAATCCATATAAGGCACGTTCGTTTTGGACACCGGGGCGTCTGAGGGAAATTTCTTGGCCTTCTAGGGTCGTACGGGCACGTTTTTCGATGCAAAAATTTAAAAAATAAAATATTTTAGACATTTTCATTACGCAGTCTATGTTTTCTCGGGTGCGCCACCCACGCGTCGCCCGCGCGCCACTCCGGGTCCCCGCGTCGCCGCCGGCCCCCGGCTCCTCCGGCACCGCCACCCTTCATGGCCCCCGCCGCTCCGGCCCATCACCCGGCCCGCCGCTCCGCCGGCCCTCCTCCTCCGCGGTACCCCGCCGCCCCGCGCCGCTCCGCCCGGCGCCCACCGCTCCCCTGGTGGCGCCTTTTTTAAAATTGGCGGCCCTTTTTTGCCACCCCCGCGAGCTCTATTACTACGCAGGCGGTCACATGGGTGACCAGGGGCTCCGCCCCAGCCCCTTGCGCATGCCATGCGCCCAGGGGCCGGAGTTTTTTCAGCCCCAGGGGCTTTTTTTCTCTTTTTTGGGGCCTTTCTGACCCTCCTGGACTATTTTCTCTCTATCTTGAGCATCCGGGGGTCTTTTTTCGACTTCCATATACCGTCGGAAAGCTCTTTTCGAGCACTTTTCGATGATGGAGGTTGGGTTTTTGGGTTCTACCATTTCGACAGTGTTTTTTTCTATTGAAGTCTGATGTCTATTTTTGCCTTCCGGGAGTCATATCTGGCTCATCTGGACTCCGTTTTTGGCAAACCAGATATCGTCGGAAAGCTGGTTCAGTGAACTATTCAGTTACAGGGGTATTTTTTCAGATTTTTCTCTAGGTTTTCTCTCCTCTGAGTTTGGCAGTTTATGCACTCTGGTGGATTGCTTGGGTCTACAAGTCCTAGGATCTCTTCTTCTGATATTCTAGCTCACTCTCCTTTCTGACTTTTGAGCTTGTATGCTTCTTCTGATGCATCTTTATTCTGTAAATGCACTAAGATAAAGTGCCTACTTCTGTATATCTGGGATCTTGCACACCTTGTATGGTTTTTATACTTGCACTCTGTTATAAAGTGCCATGGGGGTTATGATGCTTATGCCATTTTAGGCACATCCACCTTTGTCAAGTGAGCGTACCTTCCATGATATTAGCCCATGCTGTGTGTCGGTGACACCGCTCTTTATCCTGTGTTTGTACTTCTATTGCACTGTTGGTGTTCCTGGTTCTTCATTCTGCAGATGTTTCTGGCATTGCATTTCAGTGTTCCTGTCACCTCTCCCAGTTCAGCATTATGGGGGGGTTCACCTGTTGGTTCTATTGCTTCCTGGTTCGATTGATCAGCTCTTCAGACTTTGTCTTCTCTACCTGGTCATGCACTTCAATGGGGGTTCCAGCTGTTTCTTCTGACAGAGTTTACAGTTCCATGCTTCGGAGATGCTTCTTGCTCATTTTTGTTCCTATCTCTGGGACTTTCCCTAGATTGAAGGCTTAGTTTCCTTCATCTAGTTCATTTCTTGTTTTGGGTACCTGATCAGGCCTTGTTGTCGGGACCCATCTTTCCTTCTTTCTGCAGTAGTTTAGTTGTTTTGCTTCTCCCTAAGTTACACTTAAGGGGGGGTGTTAGAGTAGTCTTAGTATAGCTAATAATTAAATCATTTAATTATTAGTCTATTTACTCTATGCTTATGTTTCACTTAGGCAGCTTATAATTCTTTAGGGTTTTTCACCTTTAGGGTTTCGTGATTCCTTTTATAAGGATTCACTTCTTTGCATTTCATAAGGAGATTGTATTGTATTCATTATTATTGATAATATAGAAGCTCTTTTCTGTCGACATGAATATCTCGTCTCTGGATTTTTGGCCGCCATAGCTTCTTCTCTTTTCTGTCTGTATCTTGCTTCTCTGTGACAGTCTTGCATGCAGGTGTTCTTGGGAGGATTTGTCTTTATCAAATCTAACAGTGAGCACCCAAGACCTTTTAAGGAAGACTTAGTGGAAATACTAGATGCACTAGATAGTCTCCTAAAATGGTTCAATGGTGGTTGGAGGGGAATAAATGAAGGGAGACAAGTTTTTCAATTGTTCTTGATCGCTAGTCTAGATGCCTAATTAATAGGCTATAATCTAGGGCCTACAAGAAAGTAGAGTTTTGGGTGCCATCAGAGGTCAGGATTTTGGATTCTGATAGGGTTGTATGATGTCTTGAATATTTTCAAGTTTGTTTTTGGGGTCACTTTGGGATTTTGGAAGCAATAGGCCAAAATCGGTGAAAATAGACCTACAAGGAGTGGAACAATTAGCCCTCCTAGGGAGTTAAAGATGAATTAGATTGGTGAGGCATCTTGGAGAGTTTGGATGGATGCAGAATGACCAAGAAAGGGTCAAGAAGTGTATGGAGAGTCTAAATAAGTGTGTGGGAAGATCCTAGGTGGAGGATTGACAATCTAGGTGGAGTTGTAGTGAAGAAAGCTAAGCTTTTGGTTAACTAGTTGGACTAGTTGAGCTTACAAGTCTTGGAGACTTCCAAGAACCAACTATACCTTGGAGGAGAAGTTGGTGGAGAGGGTCTAGGAGATCCTAATTGGTGGAGGAACCAACAAAGAACAACCATTGGATGGTTGGTTAAGGCAAACAAGCACCTAGTAGAGAGGAAAGGTTCTAGATTGTCAAACCCTCTGCATCAGGATTCTAGGGTAAAGTCAAAGGTGGAGGTGGAGTGAGATGGAAAAGGTCTTTGAGAAGGAATAGAACAAGATATCCATGCAAATTTTGGCTCTATATATCCAATTAAAGTCAATTCATGGTCCCTGAAGTAGGGTGACTTTCTATAGTTTCTACTATTTTGTTCAAGATGTCAGCATAGAAGTTATAGTTTTAGTCTATCTCCATTTTGATATGTTAGGAGTCTGTATAGATATGGGTAATGTTCTAAGTGGGTGTTTATGAAGAACCATTTTTTTTGTCATGGTTCCTCCTCAAATTATCTCAATGGTTTTAATATAATTGTACTCAACAGGGCATATATTAGATGACAACTTTCTAGGGTATCATCTATAGTTTGAGTAAGTCACAGATTGCTCAATGACAATGTAAAGCTTTTTTATATCAATAAGTGTGTGTGAAACCCCTTAGATGTTATTTAAAGATAAAAAAACATTACACCAGTGCTTATTGTGTTTCACTAGTCCAAGGTATTTTTGTTGTATCTATATATTAGTTTTTCCAACATGGTACAAGAACCATAAATTCATATTTATTTTAGCATCAAAGTGACTCCAAAAATTAGCCTTATTATCAAAGTGTCGTGGATCCAAAAAAAAATTTCCATTGAGTTTGGGAGGCCTAAGAAATAAAGAATACCTTTCGTTTGGTAAAAAAATAAAAAATTTAATTTTTGGCCCCTATACCTTTTACTATATGAGTGTACCAACATACATAATTATTGGAATTTGTTGTTGTTTGAGGTGTTGGCCTTAATTTTTTATCATTGATGTCAACATATGTTTAAGTTCGATGCATTAAAAGTTTTAGAAAGATTGGTTATCACAAGTACATGCAAGATTGACAGTTATGTACGGACAATGTATGATGTTTCAGTATATGCAAGCATGACTTTGTGTAGAGGGAAGTATGTACATCTTATATCTAAGGTCGTTGGATTTCATATTATTGTTTGCATGAGTTACAGTTGTTTTGGTGAATATTGGTTACAAAGTAGTGACAGAGGATTATGACAGTGATGGTCTTTGAGTTTTTCGGATAACTTGGATGCGAGCATGAGTTATGGTATGCGAGATTAAGGCATGATAGGATGTACATGAAAAAATTATTTGTGATTCTTGGGTCATTGGATTCTTGATGATGTCAGTTGTGGTGTGTGGACTTGCGAAGACCTATTTGGGTCTGACCACAAAGATGTAACATGCTTAGTGAATGGCGAGCGTGAATTATGGATCTTTGCGCGTAACTAATGATTTGTATTTTTTATTTACTTGTTTAAGGTATTGTGTGTATCTTGGCAAGGTTCTATGTAATTGTTTGTGCATTTGGGAAGTCTTAACAAGCCTACCTAATTACTTGTTGTAATTTATATAAAGGAAAGTAGTGTCTTGATGTGAAATTGTATGGATTTGATGTTGCAAGCATGTGGATGCAAGTTTTGTTGGATGTAGAGTAATGATTATGTTTGTAATGCACTTCATTGCGACTGTATAGGAAAATCAAGTTGCTATCAATCAGTTCATTGTTATAAGTATGCTTTCATACCTCTCTTTGGACAGTGGATCCAAAAGGTGGGTTTAACCTTCACATTTGGGTAGTGTGCTTGGGCAGTGAGCTCTTCATTTCATTCAACTCCTAATAGGGCTTGTCCTTTAACAGGGACTTTGTACTGGATGTAAAAATCATCTCCTGATAGGGCTAGATCTCTGAACAAGGATACAATATTTCTAGTGCATTATTTGTGGGTACTAATTCCCACCAGGGTTTTTCCCTTAACAAGGTTTTCCTCGATAAAAAATACTTGTGTTATGATGTTGTTCTTGAAGTGTTCAGATTTTCCTTGAGTAATTGGTTTATAAGTGTAAAGTTTAATTATTTGGGCACACAACTGATTCACCCCCCCCCCCCNAACTGATTCCCCCCCCCCCCCCCCCTCTAAGTTGTGTTGATAGACTATTATTCCTAACAATTGGTATTAGAGCTTGTGGTCCTCTAAGAGAAATCTTAACAGCTTTAGTTAATCCTAAGATGGCTTACTATAGGAAGGAGAGTCCAAAATTTGATGCTGGAAATTTTGACAGTTGGAAGAAGAAGATGACAACTCATTTATTTTGTATGGGGATTGATTACTGGACGATTACAAAGAAGGGTGAGCAGATCAATATAGAAGATGAGTTACCAAGTGCTACTGAAGATGAAAAGAAGATATTTCATTGTAATATGGTTGCAAGAGAAGCATTGAACAATGCACTCGCTGAGTCTGAATTAATAGAAGTCAAAGACCTTGATTATGCACATAAGATTTGGACAAGGCTAGAGGCACTGTATGAAGGAGATCAATACACTAAGCAGGAAAAGTTTCTAAATTAGAAGACTAAAATGGAGAGTTTAAGAATGAGAGATGATGAGAATCTCAGAGCATATGTACATAGGGTTATAGAGGTTGTTACAGGAATTATAAACTTTGGAGGTACATGTATTGAAGAATAAGTGATTGCAAAGATTCTCATATCTTTGACACCTGTCTACAAGAAAAAAGTACAAGCAATAGAGGAGGTCATACCATTGACAAAGAACTTCAACAGAGAAATGTTGATTGCTAAAATAACCACCTTTGAGGTCGCAGAGTTGGAGGATACATTACCGAAGGTTGAGTTTGCATTCAAAGCTAATGTACATAATGACAAAAGGAACCTATCAAGTCTTTTGAGCACCAGTAGAGACAATAGACATGCAGAGCTTGGATAATATGTTGATGATTGAGAAGAGATAGAAGAATAAGAAAGGAAATTGGACAAAATTATGGCCCTAATAGCAAGAAGGGAAAAGAGAGGTAAGGGTAAATTCGAAGGAAAGTTACCCTTGAAATTTTTTTCTTGTAATAAGATTGGTCATTTTGTATCTAGATGTCCTACAAGGTTTCCTAAGCATAAGCCTAAGTTTTATAAACCTAATTACTCCAAGGATAAGGAATGCTACTATGCTAGTGAAGGTGTGTCTGATGATGATGTTGTAGATGATGATGAAATTGGATTTATTTATATTAAAGATGATGAGCCTGTTCATGAAGGAAAAGCCCTAGTTTTGCATTTTAAAAAGAAATAAGAATGGGTCATTGATAGTGGTTGTTCACATCATATTATTGGCGATAAAGGTAAAAATTTTCAACTGAGCACATATGATGGTGGTGTAGTCATATTTGGTGATAACACTCCTATGTTGATCATTGGAGTAGGTTCAATCTCTGTTGATGGTAAAACTAACACTGATGATGTCTTACTTGTTGATGGACTTAAGCACAACTTATTGAGTGTTGGAAAACTTGTAGACAAGGGATATCACTTAGAATTCATGGATGGAAAATGTACTATCAAAGGTTAGTGTGCAAACTTGATTGCATCAGGTACTAAGACAAGAGGTAATGTGTTTGAGTTGAATACTATAGAGTCAACTTGTTTTGTTGTGAAGGTAGATGAAAGTGGTTATGGCATATGAGGTTTTGTCATACAAATTTTGATGACATTGTAAAGGCTAGTAACACTAATGCAGTCAGAGATTTGCCAAAAATTGTGAAGCCTACTAACACTATGTGCAGATAGTGTGTGATGGGAAAAAAACTAAGAGCAACTTTCAAAGAGAATCTTTTTTAGTGAAAGAGAAGTTGGATCTAGTACATACATATCTTTTTGGTTCTACAAGAACAAGATCTTACTATGGTGAGAGGTACTTTATACTCTTTGTTGTTGACTATTCTAGGATGATGTGGGTTGCATTCCTTGAAGAGAAGTCTGAAGCATTTGATAAGTCCAAGATTTACAAAGCAAAAGTTGAGAATGAATCTGGTCTAAAGATAAATTGTTTGATGTCAGACAAAGGTGGAGAGTTTACATCAGATGTGTTCAATTCTTACTATGAAGAGCATGGGATATACAGACCGACATTTTCTCTTAGGGAACCACAGCAGAATGGGATTGCTGAGAGAAGAAATAGAACTATATTGGATGCAACCAAGACAATATTTCTTGAAGGTAATGTGTCACATATGCATTAGAGAGAAGCAACCAATACTATAGTCTACACTTTGAAAAGAGTTCAAATCAAAGAAGGTACAAGTAAGACACCCTATGAATTTTGGTTTGGTTATGCTCCTACTGTAAAATATTCCAGAATATTTGGTAGCAAGTGTTATATCAAAAGGGATGATAAAATAGGAAAGTTTGATGCCAGAAGTGATGAAGGAATTTTCCTTGGATACTCTACAAAAAGTAAAGCTTATAGATGTTTCAATTTTAGATTGAGGAAAATAGTTGAAAGTATTAATGTGAAGATTGATGAGAAGTTTCAGATTCAAGAAAGAATGTATGACTGTGATTAGATTCCACAAAATAGGGAGATTATTGCAATACAAGAGGAAAAGAAAACTTTTGAGATTGACAATTGATTGAGGTATGCTTGAATGAATCTAATGAAACTCCAAAGACACCAAGGTATGTTCAGAGAAATCATCTTGATTTTAGATTATTAGTGATGCAAATAAGGGCATGATGACAAGATCTAAGATTAGGAATGAACTTTGTTTGATTTCACAAGTAGAACCTAAGAGTACTAATGAGGCATGTAAAGATGAATCTTAGATTAAGGCAATTTAGGAAAAAATGGATCAAATAGAGAAAAACAACACTTGGGAATTGGTTACTAGACTAAGGACAAGAATGTAATACGTACCAAATGGGTTTTCAGAAACAAAATGAATGAAGAAGACATAGTTGTGAGGAGTAAAGATAGACTGGTCTGCAAGGGCTATTCACAATAAGAAGGTATAGACTTTGAAGAAACATTTGCACCTATTGCGAGGTTAGAGGCGGTGAGATTGTTCCTTACTTACGCAACACATAAATACTTTAAGGTATATCAGATGGATGCGAAGTCTGCATTTCCGAATGGTGATCTAGAGGAAGAAGTCTACATTGAGAAACCTGATGGTTTTCCTTCAACATATGATAAAGACATGGTTTGCAGGTTAAAAAGACACTGTATGGAGTGAAACAGGCACCTAGAGCATGGTATTCTTGGCTAGATAGGTATTTATTGCATCTTGGTTTTAGAAAAGGTAGCGTAGATAGTAACTTGTATTTGAGAACTAGTAAAGATTGAATCTTAATTATTGAAGTCTTTGTGGATGACATTATTTTTGGAGGCAATGATGAAATGAGCAACAAATTTTTTGAAGAAATAAAAAGTGAATTTGAAATGTCTATGATTGGTGAAATGAGGTTCTTCTTTGGTTTGTAAATTACTCAAAGTAAACATGGTATTTTTATTTCTCAAACTAAGTATCTTAAGGAGTTGCAAAAAAAGTTTGGGATGGAAAATTGTAAACTTGTTGGAACACCCTTGGTTAATGGATGTAAGCTTACTACTACTGATGAATCTCAAAGTATTTTTTCAGACAAAATATAGGTCTATGATTGGAGGTTTGCGGTATTTAACTCACACTAGACCAGCCATAGCTAATGTAGTTGGAATTGTTGTGAGGTTCCAATCTGATCCTAAGGAGACTCACTTTGCTGCAGTTAAAAGGATATTCATATATTTGAAAGGGACACTAGAGTATGGTTTATGGTATGAAAAATATGATGATTTTACATTGCATGCTTATATTGATGTTGATTGGGTAGGAAGTGTTGATGACAGAAAAAACACCAGTGGTGGAGCATTTTTCTCTGGAAAAAGGTTGGTCTCATGGTTAAGTAAGAAGCAGGACTATATAGCTCAATCTACTGTTGAATCAGAGTATGTAGTTGCTGCTACAAATTGTACACAAATTGTTTGGATGAAGTAGATGTTGAAGGATATTGGGATAAGTTTTGAAAAGCTAGTTGTTATTCGTTGTGATAATACAAGTATAGTAAACATGTCAAAGAATCATGTTATGCATTCAAAGACTAAAAACATTTCAATCAAATATCACTTTTTAAGAGACAAGGTTGCAGAAAAGGAAGTCAGATTGGAGTACATCAGTACAAAGGAGCAAATAGCAGACATATTCACAAAACCTTTGCCAAAAGATGCCTTTGAGTATCTCAGAGGTGTGCTTGGGGTGAGAACCCCTCCTTGTGAGAAATAGATGATGCATGAATGCATTAGTCAAGTAGTTATCAGAGATATATTATTCCCTGGACTTGATGCTTAGATCCACTCCTCGGGGGGAGTGATCACAGGAACACAACAAAACATATTTGAGTGATCAAGCACATGGTTTGTTGCAGGCATGAAGATTTAAAAATACTACATAGAGAAAGGAAATAATTGTGGCACCCTTTTCCATTGATGTGAAAGGTGGAGACATTCAGGTGAAAAATCCCTACTGCCTTAGGGGGAGCTGTGAAAAAGATATTGAGAAATTTGTATTGCAAAGGCTACTTTTGGGTTGATGGTGATGAACTACAACTGATTGTATGTTTGAATTCATTGAATTGATGATCAACTGAGTTACAAATGTGATGATAAAAATTAATTAGTTAATGTATTGTCATTGATGTCAACTTGTTTTGATTATCATCGTGGTTACAAACTGTTGGAAATATGTTGAGTTAAGGTGACTGAGGGGGGGGGGGGTGAATCAGAAACCAATAAAACTTAATCCTTTTAATCCTTTATTAGATTATCTAATCTGATTGCATGCATGAAATGAAAAGCAATAAAACATCCACAATATTTGGTTACCTAGACACCTTCCAAATAGAAAGTAAAATTGGGGTGGGGATGGTACCCACAAGATTTATTACTGCAATATAAATTTAGCCTGTTAAAGCTTACGATTGACCACTTCTGATGGTCTGCCCTGATAGGAGAAATAAGGATTGTTAGGTCCACCTTGTGAAAGGATTTAGTACAATACAATCAAGTAATGCAACTCTGTAAGGAGATTTGTAAAGGACTATTAAGTCCACCTTGTTAGAGGATTTTGTTAATGCACCTATTAGGATGAACGAGTAGATGATCTTCAATGCAACTCTGAATTGCTGAATAAGATCCAATGATATAAAAACTAATCATCTGACTGTGATGGATGAGTCTCTCATGTTCCTTATACTGTTGTAGCCTCTTAAACAATCTGCCACTTCATATTCGCATACACACTTCTATACATATATATATTTGGATAAACAAAGTACTCTATATTTATACCTTATCCAAATCAAATGCAACTGTAAGTCGACTTCTATAAGATAAATTAATATCAAACAATATAATCTAAGTCAGCCCAAAATTGTTACTCGGGTCTAGTAGTCCACTCGGGCAATATAGTGGCACTCAGGCATTATGTTGTCACTGGAGAAACATACTAAACTCTGGCACTCGGGCTACTCTTTGTACTCGGGCTACATTGATCACTCGGGTAATACTGATTATCACTGTCTGCTCGGTCACCACTGCCACTGTTCGGGTTACATTGTAACTCCTTAGATTGCATTGTTGGCTCAGTCAACACTGTGATGACTAATTGTTTTAGCACTAATTGACAACATGTCTTTCCATAAGGTCATCAATCTCCCCCTTTGGCATTAGTGACCAAAAACACTTATCATAATAAAAAAACTTCTCAAACTTCTGAGTCAAAACTCCCCCTAACCATATGCTTGGGTACTTGCTTGGGTTTTGACAATAGCTCTATGACTCGGTTACAACTGACTCTATTTTTTATTTTCAAAATTGTTTTTGTAACACTTTTATATATATATATATATATATATATATATATATATGCTCTACTTCTCTTATGTACATGTATTTCCTTATACACATTTCTTTCCTATATATATTTCCCCCTTATTTTTGACACAAATACCAAAATAAATCTATATGGTAATACCAAAATAGGATAGGAAATCACTATGTATCCTGCAACACCTTCAGGATGCGCTACTCTATCTGTATCTCTGTTGATAGCTCCATCATAAGCTCATCAACTGAAAATTTGTTATCATTAATAAGAGTCTTGCCATGAGCTATATGCTTCTGCATTACATCTATGTGTGGAAGGAGTTGGCTCTGCATAGATGTGAGAGATTCTCTTGTCCTTTCTTCTTCCCTTAGTAATTCAACCTGCATGTCTGTCAGATACTTAATCTTCACAAAGTGTGTTGAACTCAAACTTGGGTTAAGTGCCAATTGATTTGCACTTTCCTTCAGATCTGCATCTAACTTTGTCATCTTTTTCTTGATTTCCATTGTGAAGTTTTAAGTATCACTCAACTTTACAAATAATGAAGCAACCTTATTTATAGTAGTTTCTAGAGAGCTAATAAGAGAGTTTAGATTTACTTGATCAATTGCAATCTTGCTTGCAACATTCTCTAGAACTTTGTTCTCAAACTTCCTTTCTACCTTCTGCAATATTTTTTATTGACCACTTAAATCTTTATTAAACTTGTGGACTATGTCTACAAGTTTATCCATAATAGAATCATTCTCATTTACTTCTACTTCTAGTGCATCTAGGAATATACCTTTTATGTCCTCCAAAACTCTATTTCTCTTCTTTTCTGCTTGAAGCTTTTGTTGTGTAGCTCTTTTCTTCCATAGCTCCCCTAATATATCCATCTACTCCACTGTCAAGTTGGATAGATCCCAATTTGGAATCACAATATCTTTCTCAAGATCAATATAATTAGTGGTTATTTCCTTTCCTTTACCAATGTCCTTGGGATTGGGTGAAGGAACAATTTCCTTACCTTTTCCACTATCATCCTTATCCTTTCCTTCCTCAATATTCTCCTCAGTATTCAGTTGGAATAGGTCATTGAAATTTTCTACACCAACTTTAGGGTCTAAATCAACTGTAGCATCAATACTCACTGAAGGAATATTCACAGTTTCTTTTTGTGACTCGGTCAGGCTTATCCCAGTAGTAGGTGGATCCTGATGGTCGGTCCCTACTAGTCCAGATGTAGATTCAGTAGACTTATTGTAACATCTAAAAATGTAAGATATAAAATGTGACATATAAAAATGTGGAGTATGAAATAGATGTTGTTACATTTGCGATTAGAATGTTTATTGAAATGCATGGGGAAGATAATATGCTACTTTTAACCTCAAATACACAAAGGAAGGATCCAAATTGATTAACCCCAAAGGAAGGATCAATGCATAAATGAATCAATCTATTGGAAATGAGAGCAAAGAGGAAGACCTTAGATCCCATTTGTAGAAAAGAATGTGTAATAGATTTAGAAAGATTGATAACTTTAATTGAAACAAATAGGAGAAAAGTACTAACCTTGAAATGTTATAGATCTAAAGAATGATATTTTTGGGGATCTGTACTGAGTTTTTGGAAAATCTGTAACCGGATTTGCAATAGAAATGTAAAGACAGACAAAACCTAGAAATCTTTTTCTGATCTGACACAGTTCCAATTTTGACCCTCAATTCAATGTCACCATTGGCCCAGAATTTATGATTCTGACCTAGGGTAGAATTGACCTCCAAAATCTCTGACAGAAAATCTATTTCCGAATCCTAAAAGTTTGCCCAAAAGGGTATCTGGATCTGCACTCCAATTCGCTGTTCTGAACCTATACCTCAAGAAAAATGGTTTGTTTGTTGGGGGGGAGGGGTTTGCCTTAGTCAAACCCTAATTTAGGAATTAACCTAGAAATCAATAATTGAAATAAAGAATGCTAGCAAGTAGTAGAAGTAAATCTAATAATGAAGCTATGATATTCAATAGATATGCAATTATATTTTAAATGTAAACAAGTATGTAAATATGAAAGCTTGGACTCAATATTAGAAACCATAAACCTCCATGATTGTATGCTTGGAATCCACCTTGAAGAGAGAATGAATGGATCTTGAGGATGCACAAAGGATTTTGAAGGAAGATCACACCACCAAGATGGATACATCTAGGGCTTGAATGATGAATCTTGAATGCTTGAACCAAATCCATTCAAAGGCTTGAATGCTTGAATCCTTGATCTTCAATGGAGAACTTGAATGATTGAGAGGAAGACTTGAACACTTTGAAAGCTTGAAAACATGTAGAACAATGGATTCTTGAATTTCACTTAATGCTTAGTTCATCTCACTTAGTTGATGGTTGTTCGCTTAGAGAGACTTAGAGAAAATGAGAGGAGAAGGCTTCCTTATATATGAATCTAGGGCACAATCTCCTAGAGAGGCCTACATAGGATAATTAAATTCAAATTAGAGCTATACCCTTAGAAGAGGACCTATATTAAATATAATTTAAGAATCATCACTTTGGAACCCAAAACAGCCGACTCAGAAGCGGGAAATGAACTTTTAATGACCTCCGACAGCCAACAAAATTTCAAACTAAAAAGGGGGACCCAGGTCAAAGTCGAGGTTGACCTTGACCTAGGGAGTTAGAACCCCTAGAAAATGGACCATACGGGATGGATGGTGCCCAGAGAGGCCCATTCAGGTCCTAAACAAGCACAAAAGTAGGAGAGGGTGCGAAAATGAGGGGACAATATGATGATGATCAAAAACACCCCCAAGGAGGGATAAACATTCTTAACATGGAATTGATTCCATTTTAAGATGATACATTAAGCCCCCACTTTAGTGGGAGTATGGAAATCGAACATACTTGCGGTAAAGTTAGAAGAAAGACTCTGGTGGATCGCAATGAGGTAGAACACCACTTAGTTAAGAAAATGAGCCCCTAGACCAAGGATTCTAACTCCACATACATGCACAAAGATATGAAAGATAAGAGCAATTAATCATAGAAAACATACATGACTACATAAGCAAGACAAGAGCAACACTATAGATAACATAACTTCATGATCTAATCCTACTAGCATGAAAGTGAAAGAGAGAAAAGAGAAAGTGATTACCTCACCTAGTAAGATGCCCACCTTACCATGAATCACCAAGGAGGGAGATCCCAACAGGTTCACCCATAAATTGTGCTTTGTAATTGTAATGCATCTTCTGATGGCTTTTGAAATATCCATAGATCCACATTCTTGTATCACTATGGAATATAAAATGTGTGTCTTTTCAGGATTTAGCAACTTATGTGCATTACCTTCCAAGGATTTAGCATATTATAAAATTGAAAATGTGTATCTCTTCAGGATTTAGCAACTTATGTGCGTTACCTTCCGAGGATTTAGCAAAAAATAAAAATAAAAATAAAAATGCGTGTCTCTTCAGGATTTAGCAACTTATGTGTGTTACCTTCCAAGGATTTAGCATGTTATAAAATGTAAACTATAGCATAAGGGAGACCCTATATATTCCCCCTCCTTATCATGACTACCAACGTGGCAAGACAAGGAAGAGAAAGAGGATACCTACTTCACAAGGTAAGGAGATATCCAGCTTAACAACAATATACACTATATCCTTAGCAAAGAGTGTTGACCCTTACCTCTAAGAGCATAGATAATTGTGAAATGGATATGTCACATATGGAAAAAGGATCCTCAAAGAGGAAGAGATCTTATCATCAAGACCCCCACCGTAGAGGAGTGCTTAGGATAAAATGTCATCTTCTAAAGAAAAGAGGGACCAAAGATTCAATCATCAAGCCCCCTGCGATGAAGAGGAAGAGGAATCTTGGAATGGAGTCAAAATATAACCCAAAGCAAGGGTGAGAGTTTATAAAGAACATAATTTGGAAAATAAAGAAGAGGTGATGACCTAGGACAATCACCTCTCATATAAGAAGGTATCCATAGTAAAAAACATAAATCTTTATAAGGAAATAATGTTGTATAATAAACAAATGCCACCAAGCTAAGGAAAGTATATCCTTAGATAGAGGAAGAAGGAAAACACCTTTCCCCCTAGGGATGAAAGCAAGGGATATATCAAATTATATCAAGAGATGTTGTAATAAAGAGATATCTTTACAAAACAAATGTCCGAGAAAAGATATCATGAATGATTATGAGTGAAGGAAGTATGTACCATAATAGAAAATTATAGGGATAGAATATAGAAAGAATAACCGATTTAACTCAAAACAAATTACATGCTAAGAGCATAATAGATCCTAGAAAATTTGAAGGAAATACCTCTTGCCCCCCAGTTAAGAAACAAGAGGAGAAAAAAAATGATCTAATTTATAGAATAATGAGGGGAATGCCCTATATCAAAATTATGAAGAAATTGTAATACTACACGGGAATGAGATATAATTCCTAAAGCAACTATTTCTCTAACATATAGCTTGAAATGCACACAATCAACAAGTAAATGTGTATTACTGTAATGAAGAGGACATTTGTATTTAGAGAGAGCATTTTTCAGCATGGGTTTAAAGATTTCTTTCTTAGAATTTATTAATTGGACATACACTTTCTTAGCCACATCTTAAGGAGTGTCGGGGTGATCTAAGGAAGGTGTTGGAAGAAGGACATGAAGAGGAGGATGATAGTTAAGATCAAACACCTTAGATTGAGAAGGCGGGAAGCCTATACCATGCATATCTTGTTTATGGGGTGAATGAATCAAGTTTTTAATGCCATGTTCATTAACGCCAAGCCCTAAACCCCTATAGCCTTGTTTATCCACCATAGTGTATCCGATAGTGTACATATCTTGCAAAGCTTCTACAAGAGGTGATTGATTATGGTGTTCATGAGAAAATGTTGTGTATGGTGGAATGATATGTTTAGAAGAGGTTTCTTTGTTTTTCCCTTTAATATCATCATGGATTGGATAAGGAGAAGGTAAATGAAAGAATTCTCGAACATTGGTATCATGAATCCTAGCCTGAGCCCCATCATACGTATGGGGGGAACTAGGGATTGAAGATGGAGAAATATGAATATTAGGAATTGGATTAGGAAGGATAGGTTTAGGAGGATTAGGAACTAGATTAGGAATGATAGGATTAGGATTAGGAAGATTAGTAAATGGGGTATCATCTACCCAATTATTCACATAATACAAAAGAGCAACAAGTCCACTACACAAATCTTTGATGAAAGTTTTGAAAGTAGGAATACTAGTATTAGTTAATCTCAAAATAGCATAAGCAAGTGAAACATAAGATTAACAAACATGATGAAATGGATGATACTTTCATAAACATCATAAGTACTATAAAGAGATGCTAAAATAAGCATAATGAGGAAAATAGCCATACCCCAAAGAATCTTAAAGATCTTCATAGTGAATGAAATGCAAGAAATGTTTTTATATTTTTATGAGTATGTAGATTTTTTTTTATTTCTTATTTTTTGTATTTTTAAAATGCAAGAGCATAAAAGAAAACTAATTTAGTATGCATGCAAGGTCTAATCTCTAAGGAAAAGAGGCAAAGCATCTAACACCAAAAAGAAATATTTGTCTATCGCGGGTTCACCAAAATGTAACATATAAAATTTAATGATGAAAGAATGTATGTAAGATATGAAAATGTGACATATAAAAATGTGGAGTATGAAATAGATGTTGTTACATTTGCAATTAGAATGTTTATTGAAATGTATGGGGAAGCTAAGATGTTTCTTTTAACCTCAAATACACAAAGGAAGGATCCAAATTGATTAACCCCAAAGGAAGGATCAATGCATAAATGAATCAATCTATTGGAAATGAGAGCAAAGAGGAAGACCTTTAATCCTGTTTGTAGAAAAGAATTTGTAATAGATTTAGAAAGATTGATAACTTTAATTGAAACAAATAGGAGAAAAATACAAACCTTGAAATGTTACAAATTTGAAGAATGTTGTTTTCGGGGGTCTGTACTGAGTTTCTGGAAAATCTACAATCGGATCTGGAATAGAGATGCAGAGACGGACAAAACCCAAAAATCTTTTTCTGATTTGACATAGTTTTGATTTTGACCCTCAAGTCAATGTCACCATTGACCCAGAATTTATGATTCTGACCTAGGGCAGAATTGATCTCCAAAATGTCCGACAAAAAATATTTTTCTGGATCCTAAAAGTTTTCCCAAAAGGGTATCCGGATCTACACTCTAATTTGTTGTACTGAACTTGTAACTACAAGAGAAATGGTTTGTTTGTTTGTTGGGGGGGGGNGGGTTGCCTTAGTCAAACCCTGATTTAGGAATTAAAATTGAAATAAAGAATGCTAGCAAGTAGTAGAAGTAAATCTAATAATGAAGCTATGATATTCAATAGATATGCAATTGTATTTGGAATGTAAACAAGTATGTAAATATGAAAGCTTGGGCTCAATATTAGAAACCATAAACCTCCATGATTGTATGCTTGCAATCCACCTTGAAGAGAGAATGAATGGATCTTGAGGATGCACAAAGGATTTTGAAGGAAGATCACACCACCATGATGGATACATCTAGGGCTTGAATTATGAATCTTGAATGCTTGAACCAAATCCCTTCAAAGGCTTGAATGCTTGAATCCTTGATCTTCAATGGAGAACTTGAATGCGTGAGAGGAAGACTTGAACACTTTGAAAGCTTGAAAACATGTAGAACAATGGATGCTTGAATTTCACTTAATTCTTAGTTCATCTCACTTAGTTGATGGTTGTTCACTTAGAGAGACTTAGAGAAAATGAGAGGAGAAGGCTTCCTTATATATGAATCTAGGGCACAATCTTCTAGAGAGGCCTACATAGGAGAATTAAATTCCAATTAGACCTATACCCTTAGAATATGACCTATATTAAATATAATTAAGAATCGTCACTTTGGAACCCAAAATAGCCGACCTGAAAGCGGGAAATGAACTTTTAATGACCTCCGACAGTCAACAAACTTTCAAATTGGAAAGGGATACCTAGGTCAAGGTCGAGGTTGACCTTGACCTAGGGAGTCAGAACCCCTGGAAAATGTGCCAGATGGGATGGATGGTGCCCTAAGAGGCCCAAACAGGGTCCTAAATAGGCATAGAAGTAGGAGAGGGTGCAGAAATGAGGGGACAATATGATGATGGTCAAAAACACCCCCAAGGAGGGCTAAACATTCTTAACATGGAAGTGCTTGCATTTTAAGATGATACACTTATATTTTCTCAGAGATAGGATGATATGTATGGGTGATTGGGGCAGGGATGCCATTACCTCTACTACTATCTATTCTGCATTGGATGCTTCAATAGATTCTACCTTAGGTAAATCTACATCATCAGTCTTTTCCTTGGGGTCTGTACTCGATACTTTTGTCTTGTCTTCTTCCTTGATTTCCAAGACTATCTTCCATATCTTTGTTGCAGCCTGCACCACATCCTCTATCTTCTTGTTCAATATCTGAAAGGTCCTGAACCTTGGAGTGTGATTTCTTTCATATTTGGTCATGGCCTCTTTCATTTCTTTGTTTGTCATAGTAGGCATGACTTGCCTTATGGTATGTTCTCTAAATCCTTTTATATTCTAACTGCATTGCTCCAGGGAATAGATATTGCCTTGAATAGGTCTTCAGTCATATGACTCTTCAGCTCAGATGGATCATACTTCCATCTTGTCATCTTCTCTACAACTGCTTCCTGAATCTACTTTTTTTCATCCTTAGTTCTGGAAGCGTATTTCAGTGATTTTAGAGAACTCATACCACTACCTTCTCTTAGGTCTTCAATTTTCTTCTCAAAGGTAGGTGGGGGATTCTTGAATGTGACTTCTTCTTATTCATCTTCCTTAGGCAATATGAGTTTCCTCCTAGATCTTATGGTTTTTCTGGTAGTGAGGACAAGGGTAGGGGCCTTAGGTGTCTTCTTGGGGGCTAGCCTCTTTTTCTTCTTAGGAGGCTCTACTTCTACCTCTTCCTCTTCCTTTTCAGATACATCATCTTCTATCTTAATCTCATCTTCTTTGATTTCCAAGATAGAAGGAGGAGAGTCTGAAGTCTTTCCATACTTCTTTCCAAATTGCTCTAACCTCTTCTTTCCTCTTTTCAAAATCTTAAGAATCTCAATGTCTAATGAGATTCTACTCTTGGCTTCTTCATATGTACCAAAGTATGGTGCTTTGGGGTCAACAGGCTCATTCACAAGAGCCTCAATGATGTTTTTGGTCTCATCTATGTTAACCTCATATGCAAGAGGTTTCACCCATGCAACCCTAGGTCTAACTGCCTGAATATATACTTTATCACAGTCAACTAGGAAACAAACATCATCCTTGTGGTCTTTAACCAATTTTTTAGGAATTCTATACCTATTCAACATCTTCTGTTTGAATTCCTTAAAATATGCATCCATTATGCTCTCAAAATTGTCTCCTAATTTTGTTATGAAATCATTTATCTGATACACTATGGGTCTATCCTTCTTCCAAACAACTGTGCCTTTGGAAGGGAAAAAAATCTGAATGTAAAAGAATATGTAGACCAGAAGTGAACCAAACTTACATGGATTGGTCTTTGATGCCCAGATGCTTTCCATGTTCTTTCTCAATTGGATGAGTTGCAACTCGGCAAGGTCGAATGAGAGGTTGTTTTTGACCACCTTATATGCCAAGTCCATAGCTTCACATGGTACGCTATTAGGTCAGCTAGAACTATAGATTTTGTGAGAAATAAAATGAATCCCAAACTTCAATTCCATGTGTGTAACTCCATTTAATCTCACGCCTCTTCTGTCCCACTCGGTAAGAGTCTTCTTAGCTAGGTCATCCTAGGGTAGGGTTTTGGTAGCTTTGGACTTGTTCATCATAGGATACCCTGTAACACGGTGTACCATAGTCTTGGTAATATTAACTAGATGCTCCATCCATAGCTACATGTCATGAACATGGCTCAGAACAAACCTAATCCACGTAATTTGAAAATTTTGTGGCATATGCATGATGTGAGTCAAACCCTTGACTTCTAGGTGTTTATGTTCTGGCTTCAGATTCCCAACTTCACAAAGTTTCTCATATGCATTCTTCATTTCTAATGTCCCTAGCTATTGAATTGTGCAATGATAAAAGGCTCGGATGTCATTGATCAACAATACCCTCAGAGGAATTAGGGAATGAGCTCCCATTGGGTCTATCTCCTCTGCAATCATTGGATGAATCTTAAACTTTGGAGGTTTGAAGATAGCATTCCTAACCAACATCTCGGATCCTTTCTTAACCTTGCTGTTGGATGTAGCTGCCATAATGCTCAGAGGTTCGATAAAACTTTGCAACTTAAAGCTTTCGAACACAAATTCACACTGAATTGCTTAAGGCTATGAATCACTCTACAAACTGAAAACTTTGTAAGCAATAACTTTTCCAATTCATCTTTTATAAGAGATTTTACCATTGAGTTTTCATTAAAAGCTCCGTACATGGTAGGTGGCATAGCTAGGAGTGAAGCTTGGCGAAAAATAACTTTTGCATCCACAAAACCATACAACCTGACTTAACTCAGTTAAGCCTATGTAACTCGGGTGTAACTGGGATCTTGACTCAGTTAAAACTATAATGTGTCCTAGTGCATCAATATGCTGATTTGGACTTGCTAGAATGTCTAGAACTGATGTAGGATGACTTGTATGCATAGTTCCAGTAGTCTCCTTGTAGATGGTAGATCCACCCAATTCAATACTTTGGGTGCCATTTGATCCTTCATTGTTTTGATTTGAACTCTCAGGAGATTTCCTTACCCATTGCTGACTCATCTGAGTTATGATTTTAGAAAATTTTGCTTTTCCTTTCTCAAAACCAGTATCCACTTTTTCTTTGTTCATGCAATTCTTGCTTAGATGACCGAGATGTTTACATACATAACATCTCTTAGTAGGATTCCTTTTTCTGAGGTGAGTCTTTACACAATTTGCACCAATATGCCCATATTCACCATAGTGACAACATCTGCTCCATGTGTTGTAATCCCAACCAAATATTGCTTTAGCTATTTGTTTAGTAGGGTTCCATTTCTTAGTTTTGCACTCGGAAGATTTGTGACCTTGTTTGTTAAAATTGAAACATTTTCCTTCAATGTTGGGTCTCTTAATGCATTCACTTGCCCTATGTCCATGTTTGTTGAATCTGTAGCATTTACCATTAAACTTTGATTTTTGATTACTCCAACACTTGTTTGTTGGGTGCCCTAACTTGCCATAATGATTGCAAGTAGGTTTTCTATACTTTTAAGTTCCTTGTTGTAAGGATTCACCTTGTTTAGTATAACCTAATCCAATTTGTCCATGATTTCTGAGTTGAGTTTTCTCTGTTAACTGATCCATGTTTCCCTGTGAATTCATCATACTCTCGTTTGTTTGCTTTTTAGTATTGAGATCATTCTGCAGTCTTTCATTTTATGTCCTCAGTTTGATAATTTCTTGATTTACATTATTGAGTTGACTTATCATATCTGCTTACTGAAGTGACAAATGATGGATTTCATTTTCTTTTTCCTCTAAGCTTGTACTCAATAATATTTTATCTTCTTGTGCCATTTCTCTGTCATTTTCTGCTTGATTCTTTTGTTCCATGACTTCACGTATTCTTACTGAATGAATTTCTTGTTCTCTTTTCAATTTTTTGAATTCTTCATCTAAATTGAGATTCTTTGCAAGTAGGTCTTTAATTGTTGCATCTGCTTCTTCGGAACTTCTTTCTTTGCATAAGTGTTTCTTCTATGTAACTTTTGTCATTCATCTGTACTGCTTAATCTTTTCTTCTTTTCAGGGAAAGAGAGAGTTTCTCCTTGAATTTCTTGATCTGATCCATGGCCGCTTATAGATCTATCTTTTCATTTTCAATGGCTTTCTCCTGTCTATATATTTCCATTGCCTCTGATCTTTGCTAGAGCTATTAAACTTATGTTAGGAGAACCTAGAGCTCTGATACCAATTGTTGGAAATATGTTAAGTCAAGGTGAGTGAGAGGGGGGGTGGGGGTGAATCAGGAACCAATAAAACTTAATCCTTTTAATCCTTTATTAGATTATCTAATCTGATTGCATGCATGAAATGAAAAGCAATGAAACATCCACAATATTTGGTTACCCAGAAACCTTCCAAATAGAAAGTAAAACTAGGGTGGGGATGGTATTGTTATCCAAATTTACCCATCCTGTCAAATTTGGCTACAATTGGAGAAAATGTGGCTCCCATGAGGGTAGAGCCCAACTTGTAATTTTATGTGTTCTACCTGGTCTTTTTCTTTCCCTCTGCATTTTTCTAGCCCTCTGGTTTATCCTTATTCATGAGAATAACCTGAGTATGAGAAAAACCTAAGCATTTCATATGAAAACCCTAGTTTCCCTCACCTTGTTCTATTCCCTCATTACCTTTTCCAAGCATCTTAAGTGATCCTTCAAGCTTGTACACATTTCAATTGTCCTTTAGTCTCTTAGTCGCGAAGAAGGAAAATAATATTCTCATTTGTTCAGCAACTAAGAGACTGCCTTTAGTCTCATAATCTCGAAGGGAAATGGAATATGCTTTTTTCTTATCGAGATACAGTGATGATCATAGATCTCATGGATGATCATGCGACCAATGTTAACTCTCTCAATGTAACTCTGAGTTAAGAAAGTATTCAGAGATATCGCGACTCAGTATAATTTCACAATTCCAGATGTAACTGAGTTTGAGCCAAGTCAGGTTAAAGATCCTTTCAGTTGCTGAGTCTGGTAAGAAAACTGTGGTTAGACAAAACGTATGGAGATTGTGAGAATGTTCGGTCACAAATTCTCTAGACAAACCAGAGTTAAGGCATACGACATTAAGATTAAATCAAATATTCGTCAAAGACCGAGCATGTGCTGCCAAATCAAGATCATATCATGTGGTTGTTGTGTGTGTGTAAATGGGTACCTGTCAGAATAGACACAAACACTCAATAAGTCATTATATTAGCATCACGGGGTTAGTAAAAGCATGAAAAACATAAGAACCCACTAAAATCGACTTATTGCCTGCTAACTAGGAGGAGTGTGATTAACAACATATCAGCCCTCAGAATATGCTATGAATCAGTGACTAATACAACCTAGCATGAAGGATTTTGATTAAAAACAAGCTAAATGATGGAAAAAGCATGCATTTTAACTATAAAAGATGAAATAGCAATGGTAAACTAGCATGAGATGAAATGGAATGCAATTCTATGAGTATTCTAGCAGCATAACAATGCAATTCTAATCTCAAGTGAAGGCTTATTTGCTCTCAAAACAGGCTTCTATTTATAGAAGAATGGGAGAGAGAGGGGGGGACAAGGTTCATTTATGAATTAGGAGGCCCAATAAATGA